>JAFMOC010000017.1:3297500-3472500 GCA_019802505.1 Corydoras sp. C115 | reverse complement strand
CACACTACAAAAGAATCAATTGTTTGACTATGAGGTGCTGTTTATACCTCGATGATATTATTTTTAAATTCAATATTAAACACATGACGAGTTCCAGAAAGCAATACTATCAGTGTTTGAAATAGACACCAATTAAAAGCACTGGCTATATTTCAGTTGGCTTTGGCATATGGTTAAGGCACCAGCTCTGCGACCTGAAGGGCCCCGGTTTGATTCCCGGTCCCACCAAGTACTCTGATTGAAGTGCCCTTGGGCAAGGCACCTAACATCAGTTGCTCCCTGGGCGCTGAATACAAGGCTTCCCACCAATTCAGACACGTGTGGACACATCACCAGTGTGTGTATGTGTGTGTTTCACTGCATAAATGTGGAGGACAAATTCAATTCCTCTGTGTGTAAGTACAGCAGAGAAAATAGATCAGAGTATTAAACTTTTAACTGCATTATTCACCAGATTAAAAAAAAAAGTTATCGACACTACGAGGTCAAAACGACACCAAGTTGTGTATTATGGTGAAGAAATTAAAGGAAACAGGTGTAACTCTTTGCATTGGACCCAACTACTCCTTATTCCCGTGATTTATTAACAATAATGCACGCCCTCTTGTGCGTTATTGCTTTATTGGTCCATAACTGGCAGATTACTAGCACTGAGCCAAAACAGGATAAATATTTCACCCTGTACTCGACTGTGAACACAATTTAAAATCCATATATCACTAGATGAAAGTGATCTACCTTAACTGATTACTGTAGACTTAAGCACAATAAATCAGATACCTATTCAAAGAATATATATATATATATATATATATATATATATATATATATATATATATATATATATATATATATATATATATATATATATATACAAAGTAAGCAAATAAAACAAAAATAAATGCAGCACATGTAAAAGTTATTACTTAAAAAGCCATTTTGAAATAAACCCCATGGGCATAATTACATACACATTCCTTTTATATGCTACAAAAGAGTTAACCACAACCAGTTCCTTGCTTCGCGTGACTGGCTGTATTAGTAGAGCACATTTTAAGTATAAATCACCTTAGATGTGAAGGATTGTCTCAGAAACTTAAAAAGTCAGCGAAATGTCACGTTTAAGCTGTCAATTAAAACCATATATTGTTCATTAATATGACCCTTACGGTCCCTCCTCATCACCCCGAGATACAACTAATGACCTGACAATGTTCTGCGGTGGTACAGTAACAATCTGCAGCGGTGCAGAATCTGTTGTCTTTCTAGTGGCCCTGGATAGACATGTGCTTATTAAGACCCTAGGCACACAAGGCGTCTTGTTAATTGTGCCTGTCTCTGCTCAGAGGCCTTATGGTAAATAGCTATCTGTGCCATAAGTAGGGGGAGTTCAGTGCCCTCAGTCTTTATGAGCATTGCAAAAGAAATAAATGCCACACGTCATCCTGTGAGGGCTGCGAGGGTTGACAGGTGAGAGTAGATGGATCAGGTCATTTAACTCCTCTTAACACAACACTGAGGGCAGACTGCAGACCCGCTGCATAAAAAGGTGATGCGCAGAGTGACAGAAGGTCTCTGGGCCTCACTACATATTTAAAAACCTCTATAGATCCCACTCTGCTCAGAGCACATCGCACTTTGTCTGACCTTGGAAAGAGACGAAACCTTCCACCACCTAAACGATCATCTATCCCCCATATTATCTTTATTATTAATATTGTTGAGAAGTCTACAAAGTATGAGGCAATCTTCGTGTCCATTGAGGTGCATAGATAGTGAAGACTCAAGGCTGAAGAAAGGGCTTGGGGTTTGACGCTGTTGGGAAACTCACGGCTCTTCTATCCGCTAAAATACCATTGGTTTAAAAACAGAGGTGGGAAATTGAAGTCAATACATTGTAGTTATGTTCTTTTGCCATTTTTTCACAATATTACAGTATACATCTATCTGTCTGCCAACACGTGTGTGTGTCTATAAGGGCAGTCAAATAGATTATATATAAAGAGCTAGAGACCTTTGCATAGTGCTGAGTGTATATTTATATATATAGTTTCCATTATAATAATATTTGTAATATTACATCATACCTTTACTCTTTTAATGTGTTGCCTAGTAACGAGCGACATGTTGCCTTTCGTTAAACATATCACTTTGCAAGCTCGGTGCTGTCGATCCAGATTCGAATCCTGATCTGGGTGCAGTTTCTATGTGGGTTTCCATCCACAGTCCAAAAATGGACTTAAGATAAATTGGCTGCACTAAGTTGCCCCTATGTAAACTCCACCTATATATTGTGTCTGTGTGAGTGAGTGAGTGTGTGTATTTCTAATAAAACCTGTAGTTTTACTGTGTTCTGTTGAGTTCTCCCTGCTCAGGGTTTGGACTGGGTTGAGACTGGGCCTCTCATTGCAAGCGGATATTATCTTCCATTTTCTGCTGCTGTGCACTTCAGAAGTAACCATTAAACATAATAGCCGAAGCAGATCTCGAGTTGGGCAGTAAACGGTCAGGCTCGCCCTTGTGGTTTGGCTATAAACATACTAATTCCAATCAACACAAGGACATGCATAGCCAGACAGTCTCAGACGTGAGCCCATGACCCTTCAGATGATGTAGTTAAATATTATTAAAAAATCTAAATAAACAACATTTTAATGTCATAAATCATAAAAGTAACAGAACTTAATTTCCTAATTACAAAACAAAAATGCATCTAACACTTTCCATAAATCTAATATTCATAATGCATTATAACACTTGTCAGAAATCTCTGTTTATGTACATAACTGGTCACTATGAAGAATATGCTATAAGGCTTTATAACACAATGTAACATAATACATTATCAAACGTATATTTTAACTGCTCATTAACTTGGAGACCAGCGACATAAAGCTTGTGTTACATTTGTGTTGAACGAATGCCTCCCCTGAAAAAGATTTAAAAGTACTAATACCTGTAACGAATAACAGATTAGAAGTTCTCTGTAGGGGCATTAGGTGAAGTTTTGTCATTAATTACCTCTATAAAGAAAACTGCATTAATAATAGTATTTAATAAATGTTACAAATGTAGGTTATAAATGTTTTTTTATTGTATTAAGTAAGAATGTGTAGAATTTTATATTATAATGCATTATATCAATTTGTGTTATAAAGCCTTATGATGCATTGTTATAACAATTTATTACTGTGACTATGTACTGTTATGTATATTAACAGAGGCTTATGACAAATGTTTTAAACATTATGAGTACTTTATAAAGCTTTATGAACAGTACTAAATTTTTATTACAAACAGACAGTAGTCCCTCGGCGCTGAAGAGCAAAAACACCATAAACCTCATACGTAATCACAGATAATTGATGTGCCTTGCACAAGGACAAAACGATGCTTTATAGTGTGTCAAAACCAACTCAGTGGGGGGAAATAAAACCCCAATTTTATACTGATGAATAAAAGTGCTCGCACAAAAAATAGCTAAAGTAGAAAGTTCAAATCTAACTAGCTTTAAAGTCAATTCCCCTTTCAAAGATTCATGAATTAAAGTGGCAGGAAATGTACCAGCGGCAATGCGACACGTTTAAAATACATTCTTGATAAATACAATTATTAAAAGGATGAGCTTTGCAATGCGAATAGTGATGCACTGCGGATTTCAATAAACTATTCCTCAAAGCGAAGAAAAGTAATGAACCCAATCTAATGCACTCCTTTTTCCATAAACTACTTCTAAGAACCATCCACCTCACTCGCCACATAGCATCACCAATTAAGACAAAGTAAAATGAAGTTTCTCTGAAAAGCGCACCAGCCATAAATGGTCTTTTATAGTGCATGAAAATAAAAGCCCTCATTACAGCGGGCAGATTTTTTTATGGGGCTAAATGAGGGTGTGCTACAGGAAAAGTGCATCGGATACTAAAACTGACCGTCCTTGCAGTCGTTCCCACTGTATTTATTTGAATTGGGAAGCCGAGTAGGTTAAGGTTGCTGCATCTTATTTTATGTGCGACAAGCTTTAGGTTGTAAGGCGGAAACGAGGAGTCACATGCTGATTGGTGTCTAATTAGGCTTTTTTGTCCTCAGAGACTTCAGCAGTGCCTCTTTCCTCCTCCTACACAGTCTGATGCATGCACACATTCTCAAAAAAAAAAAAAAAAAAAAAAAAAAAAAAAAAACACTCAAACTCCATCTTCATATGTAAAGGCATACAAATCACCCCATGCCTAATGACGGGATGTGACAGCCACTTGTACAAACACAGTGCAGCGATTTGGCGAGCCCTGAGCTGCAGCTGTCAGCCTGCATGGCACGAAAACAAATGCAGCAAAGGACGCATTGGGGAAAGGCGGGGGGTGTGGGGAAAAGGTTAATGCAGATTTGTGAGTGCACATGACAGCGCGTACACTCCAGCGAGAGCAATGGAGCACCAAAACGAGGAGTCCAGGGACTTTCATCTTCATACTCACTGTACCCTTTGTGTTTTCCCCCTGTGCTCAAACTTCAAATTTATTGCCAGGCTCCTGCGAGGCAGAGCTGACCTTGAGAGGACCTCAAAGTCATCCATTCCACTCATACGCTAACTAATTAGCGACACCATGGTTTAAGGTTTGTTAAATCATGGGATACAATAATCAAACCCAACACTGTCAGGGTCTGATACAAGCCACTAAGCAAAAAAGGCTCGTCTCTGTGTGATGCTGAAGCAAAATAATTACAGGCTCCATGTCCACAGTTATATTATGGGCTGTGCAAAAAGCACTTTGAGGAAAAAAAGGAAGGGGAACAAAGAAAGAGAGGGGGAAAAAAAAAAAAAACCTTAATGTCATTTTTAATATACAGTTGTAATGTTGTGAACTCACTGAAAGCACCTGGATTTCTCCAGAAATTATAGTCGTTTTAAATAAGTTAGTCATGTTGGAACAACAGAGTAATGTATGGCGCAAGATCTGCAGTGCCAGGTCGTGACTCCACATAACCGAAAATCTCATCTCATCATCCTTCACGTAATCCTATATGCTAGGGACGAGAGTTGCACAAAGAGGTTCTCATGTCCACCCAGAGGAGAATGTTTCAGGCACTGGGCAGATACAGGGTGCCAGTTCATCACTGGGAAATCACTCACTCACACAGATACTATATGAGGGGATATTAAGCATCCAATTTACCATGGATCCACGTTTTTGGTCTGTGGAGCTAACCGGAGAACCTGGAGAAAACCCACGAGGACACGGGGAGAACATGGAAACTCCATCCAGACTGATTTGAACCCCGTTTTACTCATTCAATCATTCATTATCTTCCGCTTTATCCTATATTAGGGCCGCGGTGGGGTCCCATCCAGGGGAGAACGTCTTGGGCGCTGGGCAGATACACCCAGGACAGGGCACCTATCTATCGCTGGGCACACACTCACTCACACAAACACACTCTATATGGGGCAATTTGGAGAACTCAATTGACTTGATCCATGTTTTTGGACCGTGGGAGGAAACTGGAGAACCCGGAGGAAACCCACGCAGACACGGGGAGAACATGGAAACTCCACCCAGATGGGGATTCGAACCGGGAATCCCTAGTGCTGAGAGGCGAACATGCTAAACACTAAACCACTGTGCCGCCACCCCGTTTTACTATATTTTAATATTTATTGCCTGATATCTGAAGTTAGTAAGATTTTGTTTTTCAACGCAAGCTCAATATACTGCTTCTTTGTGTGTATTAAAAAAATAAAAATAAATGTAAATTATTGAAGCAGGTAGGAATAACAAAATTAAAGCATTAGTTGATTCAAGACGGCATTTTGGAAATTTCTTTTGGAGAATAGTGTTGTGACTGGGTTACTTTTTAGGCTAGAAAATACAGACAGAAATTGGAGCTGCTTCAAGCGTCAAAATTGAACTGTACATCGACATAGAATGAAAAGAAAACTGTGAATATGAGGGCTTCACGTATCTGACATTAATTAGCTGATGAGAGAGTGATAAATAGGGTGCATTGTCGAGCATAAAACCAGTCTACCGTTCTGACTGAAGCAGCCGCAGAATATACGAATATGGCTTCCTGTCATCGCAGTCCTTTCTCAGTGACCTCTGAGAAATGCGCCTATTGTTCCTATTGACAAGCAACATTGAGCAGAGCTTACACCAGCCATTTAAATCACTTACTCTCTTTTAGCCCCTTTTGAACAACAACCAGAACACTGTCTCTTTATAACCCACTTTCTAAAAGACGAGGAGAAATATAATATGCCAATTTGGCTAAATAATTACGGCATTTTACGACGACGCCTACGTAGCCTCCAACGACATAAAAAAGCTAATAATTCAATTTCTCGCTTCCTATAATTGTCACCAAAGCACCTAAAGGTCATATCACTCACCCAGAAGAAAAGGAAAGGCAGACAGGGGCTTGAGTCACGCTCACTGGGGTAATTTAGTGAAGTGAGTGTTAAGAGGAATGCTACTGTAATGGACTGTGAAGAGGTGCATCTCTGGGCACTATGCTAAGTCTGCAAGGCCGAGGTGGCCATCTTGGACAGCTGACATGAAGCGATTGACTCAAAATGGAGCTTCTGTTTGTCTGTCGTTAGCCGGAGTCGAGCTCCATTCTTCAGGCTCTTTGGAAATTTAATGGCCGTTGTAAAAGGCAGACGTGATTGGTGAGTGGTGGCTGGGGTGTGGACAGAGCTTTGTCGTAATTGTCTAATACAGTGCTGGTATTAAAGTCATTGAGTGCCGAAAGGTAACACGCCGGCGCTTGACCCTCAGCCACTTTCCAGTAATCTAGTATTCAATCCAGCGTGTAATGACTGCTAGGTCTGTCAATTCTAACAGCTCTCCCCTCCCTCCCCTCCCGCTTTTTAAACTGCCTCTGGGTGGCACGGCCTCACCGGAAAAGTTGCAAGTGGGTGAAACACAGAGTCGAAGACAGTGAGAGAGAGTTTAATGAGTGGCAGGTGTAACCATATTTGCCCCGTGTCCGGTTCTGCCCACATCTTCCAGGCTCTAATCTCAACCCAGCACTATCACAGCCTGACCTCCTTCATTGTCGGATATCTGTTCCCAGAGAGGAGAACACGTTTGGGCCACAGCTTGGAAAGCGCTTTGGGGTTTTTAATACTAATGAAGGTAAGGCTGTCACTTTTAGGGAAGAAAAGTTCTCATGTAGCTGTTCCGTTATCTTAACCCCACAGTCAGCCCTGATTACATCGATTTATAGGTCATTTCTAATAACCCACTTATAATGACCAACTTCCAGAAATACATTCAATATCTGCATGTCGGATCTTAAAGAGTTAATCTTTAGAGCACAGAAAACTATATTTAAGTATGATTAAAATATAATAACTACAAAATTAAAGCTAAAAAGTTAAGACCCATAACAACTGGCTTGCTTAAATGGAGTTTGGTGACAGCCTCACCTTAAGCTCATATCAAACGGATGGACAATAGACAAACCGATAATAGAGTGTGAAGTGAGGAGTCACCATGTCCTCCCCCATTTGTCCCTTGTTTTGAACTGAACGCTGAAGCAGCACCTGTCACACTGTTTGAGCAGATGTGAGGAAAAAACAAAGCACTTCACAACACTGTCATTCACATTCATAATACACATTGCAGTATAAAGAGGGCCATTAGGGGCCCAACCTGGGAGCCATTAAATCATTTTAAATCACTGTAACATCCCATTAGTGTCAGCGGTGAGACCACATAATAGTCTATATTATAGAGAGCAGCAGTGCAACTCATTTGGGTTAAATCACAGGCTGTGCCATTGCTCCATGTCTTCTGTGTCACTGTCTCTATACATGGACACTCGCACTAAAGAGACGGTTGAATGACTTGAGGTCTGAGCACAGCGCCCCACATTGAGTATATCACTGCTATGTGGGCATCAAATGTGCCATATGTATTGAGTTGATCAATGTGGGCGTGGTCGAGTAATGTAAAGCAATTTTAAACCTTTCTATAATGTCAATGACATTGAACCACATGCATTGATACTGTATAGGGTCGCGGGGGTTCCCCATGCCCATCCAGGGGAGAACGTTTCAGGCACTGGGCAGATACACCCAGGACAGGGCGCCAATCTATCACTGGACACACACTCACTCACAAACACACACTCTATTTGGGGCAATTTGAAGATTTCAATTGACCTTAATCCATGATTTTGTACTTTGGGAGGAAACCGGAGAACCCGGAGGAAACCCACGTGGACACGGGGAGAACATGGAACCTCCACACAGATTGGGATTCGAACCGGGAATCCCTAGCGCTGAGAGGAGAACATGCTAACCACTAAACCACTGTGCCGCCCCAGGCTTATAATGCAACTAACATATTGAGTATAACATGAAAAAATTTGAATTAGTTGTACCTTTTATGCTGACTCTGCTATTTTTTATTATTATTTTTAGCTACTCTGTTATTTATATTCTACTATGTTATTTTTTTTACAATAATAAATAACAAACGTAAGAAACCACAACTTGTTCCTGTGATTTTCAAAATCTGTAATCATAAATCTGTAAAAAGGACACTGTTTTTATTTCTTTGTGGCAACGTGATCACTTCATGATCAGAGCCCACATAACGCTGTAAGATCTACCTTCAGAACAGTAAAAGATAAAGAGGAAGAGGGTCTGCATGGCAGAGCATGAGCGTTTCAGTGTGAAATATGCAACTCGACCGAGTATCTCTCTTTTTTCTCTCGATGATAAATCGCCCGTGTGGAGGACCTACGGTATGCCCTATGAATTCGTAAAGGAACAAAGCAATGATGAATGGATTAATGCCAGATCGCAAGCAAACACCTCTCAGCCTGATAAAAAAGATTCTCCAATGACAATTGGGGGACACTGTTACCCAAGGAATGGTCTATGGGGTATGCCCCCCAGAGAAAGCCAGTGATGGAGAGAATCACCATTAGGGGGAAGATTAAGTGGCCTCGGCTCCTTTCCTCACTTAATTATACATGCAAGACTTGGAGCGACGCACCTCCGAAAGACGGACCGTTCCATTGTTTCAGCAACTCGTGCCACTTTGATTGCTTATTGGCTGTCTCGCATGACAACCCCTGGTCACCGAAAAAAACTCCCATGTGGCTCGGTGCTCCTGTCAGAAAAGTGTAGAGGAAGAAAGCAGGGAAAGAAAGCGAAAGAGAGAGTTTGGACTGAACCACAAATAGAGGAGGATTAAATAAATGTCCCTGTCAAACTCTCTTTGTCTCATTAGAGCAGCTGTTTTCAGGCATCACCCCAGAACTGCTGACAAACAAGCAGAGGACCTGTTCCATTTCTTTTTTTAAGGCAGCTCGGACGCTGACCCATCACGCATTCACGTTCAGATCAATCATTCAGCACAATGTGAATTTTGCACAACCTCAACTGCTTTCCATCGGCTGCTGATGTGTTTCAGAGAACACAACACAGCGAACACATTCAAGTTTTAAGGCGGTTTAAGGCCCCTGTGTGCAGGTGAAACTCTCAGACCGGCGGTGAAGCACAACAAATAAGCAGTTAGGATTTAAAGCAACACAGTGGCTTAGTGTTTAGCACGTTCGCCTCTCAGCGCTAGGGATTTCCGGTTCGAATCCCCATCTGGGTGGAGTTTCCATGTTCTCCCCACGTCCGCGTGGGTTTCCTCCGGGTTCTCCGGTTCCTCCCACAGTCCAAAAACATGGATCGAGTCAATTGAGTGCTCCAAATTGCCCCATTTAGAGTGTGTTTTTGTGAGTGAGTGAGTGAGTGAGTGTGTGCCCAGCGATAGATTGGCGCCCTGTCCTGGGTGTATCTGCCCAGCGTCTGGGACGTTCTCCCCTGGATGGGCATGGGGAACCCCCCCGCGACCCTAATAGAGGATAAAGCGGATGATAATGGATGGATGGATTTAAAGCGAGCTAAGAGTTAATGACTCTTTGATGAAACTCCACGTGTGATGAAGCATCTGACGCAAAGGGAATTTTCAATCCATTGCTTGATCTTAATGCAACACTCTTGCCAATCAAGAAGCATTAATTAGTGATTTCACTTTCAGACAGTACACAAAATAATAAATAAGATAACTACATAAAACCGACAACACTGTCTTACTTAAAAGTTTGTAATTTGATAAACATGCCGGATATATGTTTCCAAAAAATGTATTATGACTAAGCAAAAAAAATGCCCTGTGATTGTAAATAACATATTGAAATGTTGTCTTTAGATTACCAAAATATGTTAGTGGTGTATTAATATTTGCGAAAGACTATATTAGGAGCTGTTCCATACACATCAGCTGTATTAAAAGACAGAAAGACTGAAAAAAGTTTCAAAAAGTTCAAGAAGTTAGAGAAGGATATGAAAATTGTGTAACTAATTTTTTTTTTATTGCTGGCGGTATAAAAGTGGAGAGTAATTCCAATAGCCGATGTCACTTTCAGGCCATAACATTCTGTGCAATACTGCATTAGCATTTATGGCCAAAAGCCATTCATTATTAAATATAATTTGAGAGTGATGAGCTGAAAGTGACATTAATGGCAGAAAGTAAGGCATGCAAATTCAAACCAAGACATGCTGATTCACACACACACACACACACACACACACACACACACACACACACACACACACACACACACACACACACACACACACACACACTCAATCTTTTGTATGGAACATGCATGTAGATCCGGGGGGGAAAAAAAAGGAAACTGAATAAAGGCGCATGCGAATCAAGGTGAATATACAATAATCAAAATACTGTACGTCTTTGGAAATGATCTATTTCTTAAAGTTTAAAGACCTTTTGGGAATCCATTCCTCTCTCTCCAAATCCATAAACTGTTTCACTTGGTGAAGATGCACTGTAAAGATTTGTGGGTCGTTAACGAACAAGGCCCCGCAAAACAAAGGCTCATGGCCAAGTTGCTGAACTGCAGTCAATTATAAATTATGCAGCCATTGTCGGGCCACAAAAGAAGACATCTCCTCATTGCAGTCAGAAGTAATTATGGCTGGGAGCTGCAGGCTCCTCGTGATCTTTTCCTGACAGAAACACTGACTGATGACCTTGGCACTGAAAGACTCCCTGGTCAGGTCAACATCTCAATAGCTTGCCTGTATTACGTGCTCCAGTGGCAGCCATCAACAAATCGACGAGCGGGTGCCCGAGTCGCGTCTTGCCTATCACTCACAATCAAGTCGCTATCACTCGTCTCTGTCAGCGGCCTGGGAGAAATGAGAGCTCGTCAGAGCTGCTAATTTGACACAGCCCGCTTGGCTTGCCATAATTGCTCTGTCACTGTCAGCCTTCGGACGGCCTCACTGTACAATTTGGACGACAATTATCGCCGCCGTTTACTGCATGCCATTATGGCGCTGATGTTGCCCGGGCCCTAACACTGACGCCTCATCAGGCCCGGATGCGCTCCATTAATGAACACTGTTTCTCTTAAAGCCGGCCCGTCGCTAATAAACAGGCAGCGTTCCATGAAGGAATGCCACCAGCCTCCCGACATGATATTTGTCTCCTCCCGACAGGGTGGGGTGTGGGATGTTAAACAGAAAGGGAACATGAATGACTGTGAGGAATAAATCGTAGGGGTTTATGAGGTATAGGACTGTTATGGTCAGAGCTATAGTGGCCCTCTTCAAACACAGTCTATTCTTCTCCACGTCGACACCTGTTCTCTCCGGTCGATGTGTATGTGCCTGGAGAAAATGGGACTCCTGCTGTGACCTAATGGTGCCAGTGTCCTCTAAAGTGCCCTTATTTCCTGCCCCACTCCCTGGGCTCCATGCACCAACACAGTGGGGGCAATCTTAACTTTGGGCGTCTCCATTCATCATAGGCCACCTATCGTGCACCGCGGTCACTTCCTCTTCCGAGGTAATGACGATCTGATCAAATACAGCCAAGGAGTCACCCTGGAGTGGCTCTGTGTTATGCATATGTGCAAAGCCAGCTCTAGTAAGTACAGCATGATATTGGATTCTTATCCCGGGACTTTCAGCTCACTTGTGTGACAAAGAATGTGCTGCAAAAAACTCTAGCCCAGAGATAGAATAAAACTAAAAATGTTTTAAAATTCCGTACACATCACACATCCACGTCAGAGGTCACATTAGAGGGCATTTGAAAACACAACAATAAATAAATAAATAAATACTCACTTAAAACATCCATCCATTATATTTCGCTTCATCCTGTATCAGGGTGCCCATTCAGGGGAGAACGTTTCGGGCGCTGGGCAGATACACCCAGGACAGGGCGCCAATCCATCGCTGGGCACACAAACACACTCTATATGGGGCAATTTGGAGAACTCAATTGAGTTGATCCATGTTTCTGGACTGTGGGAGGAAACCGGAGAACCCGGAGGAAACCCACGTGGACACTGGGAGAACATGGAAACACCACGCAGATGGGGATTCGAACCGGGAATCCCTAGAGCTGAGAGGCAAACGTGCTAACCACTAAGCCACCGTGCCGCCCCATTTAAAAACAGACAACAGCAAAATCATTCATCTGATGGAACTGTAACATTAGCTACATAAAGAAGAAGAACAGTTCTAGGAACTATCTACTGGGAAGATTCTATGCAATTAATTTTTTTTTCAATGGTTTGAGTTTCACCGTTTCGTCTTACTGGGTGGTGCATATTTAATGTAGTGAGTTAGGATAAAATATCAGCAAGCATTTGTATATTTTCATTAATGGCACCAAACTACCACTTAACTACTTTACCACTTTACTAGGGTCATGGTGGGGTTTTCAATGCCAATGGTTTCCATGGGAGAGCGTTTTGGGTGCTGGGCAGAACCAGATTCCAAATCCATTGCTGGGCCTACACTCACGCACACAATCGCACACACTATATGGGGCAATTTAGACAGGGATAATGTACAACAGCCAATTCATTTTGAATTCATGTTTTTAGACTGTGGGAGAAAATCAAAAACCTCAGTGCTGAGAGCAGCTTTAACATACTGTAGTTTTAACGTATACTTTCTTCTGCAGGAGTGATTATGATAATGAAACGAGAAGCCTAAGACCAAAACTCACACATTGCTCTATATTGTTATGATGGCATATAGTAGTTGTGGCAACCGTTGTTTCTACAGCGCACAGAGAGACACAAGTGAAATGATATAAAGCTTTACAAAACAAAATTATACATTAATTTCTTCATTTATTTAATTGGGTTTTAAACCAAAGCAAATGAATTTCACAGCATGGCGCGTTCCTTGTTTATTTTTCCGCATGCTTACTAATCTAAACCTAAGAAAGAAAACAATTAACTATTACAACAGAATTACGCTTCATATTTCACTACTGATCAGCGAACCCTATACAAGCTCTAATAGCGCAACATTTTTAATACAGTTGCAATTAAACAGATAAGTCTAAACAGCTCCCAGCCTTAATGAGATGTGTGTTTCTTTCCTCCCGACACTAAAACAATGCAAAGTGTCTGCTGGTTTCTTTTTCATCTCTGCCGGTGTTTGCTTGCTCCCAGAATAAACTCATTAATTTGGTTGACCCTATCTTTTCCTTGGATGCCACACTACTGTCAGGCAGTGGAAACAAAGACCTACCGTGGCACTGCTGCTCCCCCAATCACTAAACAAACAAGCCAATAATACCCCAATGGCTGATTAGAGAGCAAGTGAGCGTTCCCTCTCAGTCGCAGATGGAATTGTTCGGGCGTGTTTTTAGACGGCCTCACTTCTGTGGCACTGTGGCAGTTAGAAAAAGCCTGCTGGTTGTAATTATTAACTATTTTTTTCAGATGAGATGAATAAATTAATTAAATGAATTTGATCCTTGCCGGTCATGTGAGCCGATGCAGTTATAGCTGCTCAGTTATAGTTTAGTAGATTGAGTTCATGTTGTTATTTGATTTGATGGTGGAGTGGATGAACAGGGTGGGGGGGGTGGATGGGCATTTATCTAAGTACTTTTTGTACTGAAGCTGAAATCAGATGGTGGTGCATTGGATTAGTAGTTGGCACGTTCGTCTTCCAGCACTGGGATCCATGATCGTATCCCAATCTGGATGGAGTTTTTATGTTCTCCCTGTGTCCACGTGGGTTTTCTACAGGTTTTCTGGTTTCCTCCCACAGTCCAAAAACATGGATCAAGTCAATTGAATTCTCCAAATTGCCCCATATAGAGTGTGTCTGTGTGAGTGAGTGTGTGCCCAGCGATGGATTGGCGCCCTGTCCTGGGTCTATCTGCCCAGCGCCCGAAACGTTCTCCCCTGGATGGGCATGGGGAACCCCACCGCGACCCTAATAGAGGATAAAGCGGGAGATAATGAATGAATGAATGAATAAATTGCCCCTATATAGAGTGTACGCCCAGCGATGGATTGGCGCACTGTCCTCGGTGTATCTGCCCAGCGCCCGAAATGTTCTTCCTAGGATGGGCATAGGAAACCCCCCCCAAGTATAAAATTGAATTTAGATGTTTGAAAACTCAGGGCAGCACAGAGCAATGGACATCCATGTTCTCACCTGGGTTCTATACCCAGACAGTTTGCATGATCTGGTCTTTTGTTTTCCTTTTTGAAGTTTAATTTTTGTTATTTGTCTGAATCCTGATCTGTTATTAGTTATTAGTAATGTAAAAACATTATATGGTACGGTCTGATCCAGGTTATAAGGTTTCATATATTGTAAGGTTTGATCCAGCTCTGTGAAATCAGCTTAAACAACATGAAGGGACATTATTTATAGTCCAGCACAAAGCCACCAAAAAGGAAGCTCCATTAGTCCATTTACTCTGCAAAACAGATTTGACCTCTCAGCAGTGGAGTGGCATGCTGGGTGCTGATGTGAGGCTGACGGTGTTGGGGCTTATGTCTGGATTGGGTAATTAGGGGAACTGTGGCATGTTCATGCTAGCAGCCAGGCTAAATCCCATTATTTGGCTCTTTTCCCAGAGAGAGCGAATTGCGTGTCAAGTAGGATGCATACAGTAACTGCTCTGAAATTACAGCTGCTGGAAGGCTGCCGTGAGAGTAATGCACTTCTATTGTGTTTTCGAGTGCATCCAAATAAGCAGTGCTAAGTGGGAGCGTGAGCGGCGCTGCGCTGGGCGCTGCCACCTGATGCGGCCGTGCTCTTTTGCTCGGGTCATAGCGACACCGCTACACCACGGAAACTCTATATCAATAATTATCAAAGCCTAATGTTTATTTACAGCACATTACAACACCAGGACACGTCTTCAAATAAAGAGGCCAAACTTTTTCAGTGGACATGGTAACACTTTCTATGGATCCTGTATTCATAATGCATTATAAATACATTAAAAAACAACATAAGTATTCATAACTCATTATAACACTTTTCATAAGCTTTTGTTAATGTACATAACAAGTGTTGATAGGAATATTCCATAAAGCTTTATAACACAATATGACATTTTAAAATGCATTTAATGAACTTTGTGTGCAGACCATCACATAAAGCTTTATGATGTTTCGATTGAATGAATGCGTTCCCTGAAAATGACTTTATAAATACTTATAACTGCTATTAATTCAGATGGGCATTAGGTCAAGTGTGGTCATTTATAAGCTCTATGAAGCTCTCATTAATATGAATACATACTGACTAGTAGGTCTAAAAATCCAAATAATTCAAAGTTTATAAAAGTGTAAATCAAATATGATGCACTTATAATGCTTTATGAATATCAGACTCATAGAAAGTGTTGCATAAAAAGACTTTTATCATACTCTTATAACACTTGAATGGAATTATGAACACATTTTGTACTTGGTTCAAAAACTAAGGCTTATACAGTATTTATGAAATCATATATGATGCTTTATGAATATATTCTGAAGCTTTATTAATGTACTTATAATGCATTATGAATACTGGATGCATAGAATTTTTTTTCTAGGAATAAAAACCTATTCATATGAGCAATGAGGTGTCTTGGTTGCCGACCGCTGACGTTAATAAATGGGATCTTTAATGTTTTGATCATACTGCATGTAAAAAGCTGATTGGAGTTTGAGTTTTTTAATCATTTTTTTTATTCTGCAGATGTTTTGGGTCTGCTTATATTGAAAGCAACAATAAAGTAGACCATCAAGCCATAAGTTTATGAACATTGTGAAACGTACTGGAAATAGGGCCAGTTGAGATATGAGCAACACTGACAGCATCAGAATGCATTAGCTTTTGAGCCATTACCTCGTGAAGTCCTTCATGTTTTCAGTGCTGCTTGTAACAGTGACAATGTGAATAGGACGTGGGAGAGAAGCCTGTAGAATTGGAGGACATTCTTCAAAACTCCCAGAAGGAAAATTAGGGCCATTTCAGACAGAGAAAAGCAAAAAAAAGAAAGTAAAACTGTCAGAAAAGACACAAGCCAGAGTTTCCGCACATCTATTATAAATGGAATAAATCTATGCAGAGGCAGAATAATCACACATACACACACATGCGTGTACGTGCACACACACACACACACACACACACACACACACACACACAATGAAAATGTTCATTAACACAGGCTGCATCAGCAAGCCCTGGCTTATTCGCAGTCATTTGCCATCTATCATCGGCAGTGTCCGTCAGCAAGGTAAAGCAGGTGATCTGAGACAGAACAGAGGCTGCTGACAGGAGGAGACAGAGGAAAGGAGAAGAGGGAGAAATGGGGAGGGGGGGTCGTTTCTAATGATGGCTACTAACACACAGCTCGTTGTTTAATTTATCAAATGTTTAAACTCTGGGACATCTGGTGCCACACACATCTCACCAAAGAGTGTTAATTCGATAGTGACCTCTGCTATATTTAAAGCTGAGATATGTTCACGTTCATCTTATAAATAAGGGCAGTGTGTGTGTGTGTGTGTGTGTAGTGTGTGTGTGTGTGTTCCCATACAAGAGTGTTCAGTGCTATTGCGCGCAGCAGAAACTTATATTTATGTGATGTGGAAGTTGTTTTGTTAGTTGTTGTTCCCTTTCAGTTAATTAAATAAAGAAAAAAAAGAATTCCAGGTGAATTAACATTTACGCCGTTTAAAGGAGACGTCTTCACAAGTCCAAGGGACTGGTTTAGTATAAACCTTATGGAACCAATATCTGAACAATAATTATTATGACTTACTGGCTTAGTGGTTAGCATGTTCTCCTGTCAGTGCTGAAGATCCAGGTTTGAGCGCTGATCTGCGTGGGTTTTTCCGGGGTTCTCCGACAACATGGATTCAGATATATTTAAAAGATAAATTGCTACTATATAGTGTGTCTGTGTGAGTAAGGGAGTGTGCCTAGCGATGAATTGGCACCCTGTCACATGAATCTTACAAGATCCTGTACCCTGGATGGGCATGGGGAACTCCCCTACAATCCTATTAATGGATTGAGCCAAAGATACTGAGATGAGCTTATTATTGTTGTGTACATAACACAGTTGAATCGTACATTCTATTAAAAATATTCATTCATTCATTCATTATCTTCCGCTTTATCCTATATTAGGGTCGCGGGGGGTTCCCCATGCCCATCCAGGGGAGAGGGTTTCAGGCGCTGGGCAGTTACACCCAGGACAGGACGCCAATCTATCGCTGGGCACACACTCACTCACACAGACACACACAGATACACTCTATATGGGGCAATTTGGAGAACTCAATTGACTTGATCCATGTTTTTGGACTGTGGGAGGAAACCGAAGAACCCGGAGGAAACCCACGCAGACACGGGGAGAACATGGAAACTCCACCCAGAGTTTCCGGAGTCGAACCGGGAATCTGCGCTGAGAGGCGAACGTGCTAACCACTAAGCCACCGTGCCGCCTCTATAAAAATAGTTTTTTTTATTTATTTAAGTGTTTATAATTTAACCTGCAGCCCTGATGTGCTGAACTATCTTTACTTTACCAAAATCATAGTGACGTACAGCAGATTTGTGTTTTTTTAAAATGCGCAAGTTCAACCGGGCTTCATAATGTAAAGCTGCAATTTGCACCATGATAAGATGAACACATTAATACACAAGTCCTTCCCTCCTTGTTCTTTACAACCGTGTGACTGCAGTGAAATGTATTCTATTTTATATTAATCCCCCTCGGTGCTGCACTGCCAGAGAGGAGCTCATATCTTTGCCTCCCCTCCCACTGAAATTAGTGCAGTCCTTGCTTAGAGGCAGGTGCTAATCGCTGGAAGTCACAGTAGCCTGGTACACTAAAAATAAGGATATAATCTATTCATGAAAGGGCTGGAACACACTTGAAGTCATTGTAGAGTTGGCAGGTAACTGACGTGAATACCAGCGAAGAACTCTTTGGTTACAGCCATATTAAAAAATATTAATGTTGGAAGAGAGACACAACACACAATTTAACACTTCATCTCATCTCATTATCTTCTGCTTAGTCAAAGGTGCTGGTTCGATTCCCAGTACCACCAAGTACTATAGCTCAAGTGCCCATGGGCAAGGCATCCAACCTCAATTGGTGACTGGGTGCCACATACAGGGCTGCCCACCGCGCCGGGTAAGTGCTCACATCACTCAGTGTGTGTATATGTGAGTTTCACTGCATAGATGGGTTAAAGGTGGAGGACAAATCACTGTGTGTAAGTACAGAAGGGAAAATGGATCACTTTATAAATGCTATACTAGGGATTAGGGTCGCGGGGGGAAAGGCTTTCCTATTGCCCATCAATGTTTCGGGAGCTGGGCAGTTACACTGAGGACAGGACACCAATCCATTGTTGGGCACACAGACGCAACAGCCAATACACCTTGAATCCATGTTTTTGGACTCCATGGAAACCAGAGAAAACCCATGCAGACACGGGGAGAACATGACAACTTCACTTAGATAGAGATTCGAACCTGCATCCCTCACTTGCTCACTAAGATTTATCAAATATCCATCTTTACACACCAACCTATATTAGAAGTCTTTATTGACTTTATATCGCAGACAGCATATTAAACAAACCGTAAAGTCCTTACAAAGAAGCTGAACATGCGTGCTGAAAGTGTTCTGCTGCTCTGCAGCTTTGTTGTCAGTCGAGTAAAACACTGGGGTAAATTCGGCTGTTTGTGGGGGGAGTGTGCGGAGTCCCAGGTGAAATTTATTTGATCTTGTTTAGTTCATTATGCATCTTGTGGGACCGAGCTGTCACTTGTGCACAAATGCCATATGAAAGCATTGTGATCTGAGGATGCACCTGCACTTTTATCCCTGCTCCCAAAACAGATCAATTAGTAAAACTAAACAGTAAATAATTAATGGCATTGCTTTATGCCCTGATTTCATCACTATTTGAATAACAGTTCATTAATGCAGGCAACAGGCAGGTAGGTGATTGATTGAAGTTCTAACCTGCACTGATATCAAGAGAGCGTCGCAGAACAAGTCGAAACTCACGATGGCCATAAAACAGCGGGACCGCATGAGTGTGATTTAGTCTACGGTACGAGAACTGGAGTCACATCAGGGGTCACGTGACATGCAGAGTAAATGTTTAGATAATTAACCACTTTCAGTGGCACAGAGGTTATTGTACTTTGCCTTAAAAAAAAAAGAAAGTCGAAAAAAGTCGAAAGAATAAGAATGAAGGAACGAAACGTCGCTGATGCCATTTACAATAAAATTACCGGGTTCTTTGATTTCCTCCCACAGTCCCAAAACATGGATTTGGAAGGCAAATTGGATGAATTGCCCCATATAGTGTGTGTGTGTGTGTGTGTGTGTGTGTGTGGGCCCAGTGATGGACTGGCGTCCTGTCCTGGCTGTATCTGCCCAGCGCCTGAAACATTCTCTGCTGAATGGGCATGGGGAACCCCCCTGCCCCCGACAACCCTTACTGTATATAGGTGTAGGCAGAATAAAGTGAATCAATGTAGTCAGTTCCCTAAAAACATAATGACTTATTCACATTAACTATTAATTATACTAAATAATAAACAAAAGAAGAAGTCTGGACCAATGGACATATCAGCAGACATATCTGATATTAAATCTTGATTAAAATGATAAACTGTGCCATACAAGTTACAGTATAATATATAAATAAAAATAAAAGATGCCACAAATTATATTTCACAGCTAATAAGACAACATATCAGGCATGACACTTATTTGTCCAGCAGACACAACAACTGTTTTCGAGGCTTTCTAGAAGAAAATCTAAATTCATTGATCCTCTCAGGGGCTGCAGATTGCTGTGTGGTTCTGAGATGGGCAATTTGAATAAATTATTCCAAGGGAAGAACGACAGGAAGTGAGGGGTAGAGAAGGACAGTGGGGGTGTGGGGGTGGGGGGGGGGGGGTGAAAGGAAAAAAAAATGGCATGGCGGTTCATTTTGTGCAAAATTATATTTTCACTGGAAAGGTTAATTTTGAAGGGAGCCTGAATGGCTGGGAATGGCACAGCAGAGGGAGCAGGCTGCCGGAGGAGGCGGCAGTTATTAAAAGCAATTGTGTTTCCTGCTGGATCTCTCCAGAGAGCAGAATCAGTGGAGATGTTAAACCTTGCTTGACACCCCAGTTGGATAATTGTGGGTGTGGGAGCTAATCAGCGGAAGATGTCTCCTCAATTTAAATCTTGTCAGTTAGTCGAGATTAGGCTCCCCTGTATTGGGTGCCATTAGCTTTGTTGCATGTCAATGTATGTGTGTGTGTGTGTGTGTGTGTGTGTGTGTGTGAGGTCCAGCTCCAAGGGTGAAAGCTAATGCTCCCACAGCCACTATATTCATGTTGGTTCACCTGTGTGGATTATTTTGGGAGGAAAACGATCCTTTCTTTCTCTAACACTTCAGCATTGAATTTCCACAGAACCGAGCGTCCAATTAAAACCTCACTGTTTATTTTTATTCTTGCAAATTTGTATATTGCATGGAACTATTCATAATAAGAGGAAAATGCTGACAGTGTGGTAAAGTAGAGGGAGTGGTAGCTCAGTGGTCAGGGCGTTGGGCTAGCAATCTGAAGGTTGGCGGTTCAAATCCCAGGTCCACTGAAGTTATCAATGTGGGTTCTTGAGCAAGACCCTTAACCCTCATTGCTCCAGTGATGTTGTGTTTAACCCTGTGCTCACCTTGTAAGTCGCTTTGGATAAAAGCGTCCGCTAAATGACCAAATGTAAATGTAAATGTAATGTATAGCATAGATTCCCCCCCCCCCCCAGACACAAAGAACCACACGAGCCATACACCGCAACATTGCCAGTAATACTGACGGGCTGCTGTATGCATCTTGCTTCATGTACACGATCATCAAAGGACCTTCCCCAAACTGTTCACATTTTGTTGGGAGCAGAGAATTGTTAAAAAAAAAAAATAATAATAAAAACAATAATTTAAACTAATAAAAAATGGGATTCATTTTTTTATTAATAATTTTGCAAAACATTGCAATATCTTAATTATTTTCTTCTTCAGTTTTAGCTCATTTCACTGAACAATGTCGAAATTGAGTTTTGTGAGAAAACACAAATAATTTTTTTTTTGACTCAAATAAATACTCAATTAAAAGTAATCTACCAATACTGAGTAAATTTATCTTGTTTGGGTTTGTTAAAAAAAGAAAATCTTACATTGAAATCTATTAAAATCCAAAACAATTTGTTACACTTTTAAAAAAATTCTGATAATTTTATTTCAGTGCTTAAGTTGTTGAATAGATGGCCTCTCTTTCGATTATAAGGTATGTATGAGGTGTAAGGATTATAACAGTATGGCTGTAGCGAATCCAAATCCATTTTTTAAAATTTGTGCAGATGTACGATGCACTCAGAGAAAAATAGGATTTTCTCCAGTATTCCTCAATTTCATTTCGATTTGTACTGCAATTAATATTTAGCATCCTCACTGAGGCCTCTATGGTCTGCAAAATTATATATATATATATAACTTGAGGTGAGTATGCTGTAACATCTCTTAAAGTGATAGTGATCTGTTTTGCCTACTGTACTTACACACAAACGAGACTGTCCTCCACATTTAACCCATCCGTACAGCAAAACACACACACACACACACACACACACACACACACACACACACACACACACACACACACACACACACACACACACACACACACAAACACACACATTGAGTGAAGTGAGCACATTTGCCTGGAGTGGTGGGCAGCCCTGTATACTTCACCCGGGCAGCAATTGGGATCAGGTGTATTACCCAAGGGCACTTTAGCCATAGTACTGGGACTCGAACCGGGGACCTTCAGGTCACAAGGTTGGTTCCTTAACCACAAATCCACAAACTGCCCTGCTCTGTGAAATCCAACACATATTCCACTTGTTCCACTCCAATAGTTTTTCTCACTGTGAAATGATGAACATACATCCACTCAGACATAAGGAATCTATCAGGCTCCAAAAACGATACTAAACTGGCAACAGGGATGATCAGAAGCTCTGGCTGACTCGGTGCTTGAGCCACATGTTGGAGTACTGAGTTCAGCTCTTAGATTAGCCCATCGAAAGCCGGAACTGCTGTGAGGTAGAGTCAGATCAAGACCTGCCTGCTCCAAAGCTGCCTGTAAACAGCTGGTTCTTTGGAGTCAAGACAAAGGCATGCTCTGCGAGGAGCGGCAGCCCCAGCCAGGACAAGCTGGATAAAACATTGATCCAGAACGGCAAGCGTTAGCCCCCCTCTGAGCTCCAGTCTCTGTTCATCAGCTCATGGCAAGGGCAGCTCTATTACACTCGCTCAGCGGCACCTTGGAGGTGTCCAATGCAACACTACTGTCAACAAACAATAACGCTGACTGGTATCATCTCACCAGTGCGTATTAAATCTGAGCAACCACAAAGGCCCCAAATCAGATTGTAATATTAATCATTACAATAATATATTCTAAGTGCTTGCTCTGGTTATAAATGATGCACATGAGCTCCTTACATGCTCGTGTGGAGATGTCACAGAACCAAAATCATTAAACGATGTCACAGGGCGCGATCCAGTTTTATTTAGGAGTTTTAATAGTCACTGGAGCATTAATTATTGATAAGGCTGGAAATTGATTGGTTAACCAGATAATGTAATTGAAAAATGAAAATCATCAGAGATGAGTAAGTGCCTGGAGTCCTAAATATGCATCGGGGAGGGGCAGGCTGCGTGAGAGTGTGCGCCTGTGCGTGCCGTTCTTAGGGGATCACCCTACGTACAATTTCATCATTACAGCAGCACTATAAAAGTGGAGTGGTGATTAAAAAGACTTGATTGATTTAGCTCTCATTAGAATTAGCTGCCCTCGCTGTCTGAGTGTCTTGTGAGTGGGGATGTGTGCGCATATGTCAGGCACAGCTGCACTCGGAGCGACTGTGCATTGGTGTTGTCAAAAGGTGGCCCCACTTCCTCAGTTTTCACTGCCTCTTTGCTTCATTCTGCACAACCAGTTGCTCAGTGACACGAAGCCACACGCGCACGCCAAACAACCTATTGATTTTACTATCAGCTGCAATGAGTGATCATCCGCTCGCAATTCCTTCATACAGTACAAGTTCAATATCCATAATGATACTGAGGAGATTTCATTATTAGAATTTGGGACAAGTCACAGAGAAAGAAAACACTTGGGGATGAGGTCTGAGTGAGAAAGCTTCTATTTAAAAAGCGTCATTATTTATTAATAATTAATAATTTATATATATATATATATATATATATATATATATATATATATATATATATATATATATATATATAAAATTTTAAAAAAAATGTAAAAAATTTACATTTATAATGTCTTTTATTTTTCCATCATTATCTATTGTGAGTGCATGAACGCTAAAATCTCCCACATTTTTTTTCATTGACAACAATAACTGTAAGAACAATTAAAGAATTAATGTTAAATTAGAGTTGCTGAAATGTCGACCTTTTCATTTTATTTCTACCTTTATAATCAAACATAATTACAAACATCATTATAACTGATATTTGGGCTAGACCAGAATTGAGATTGTACTCACGGCGCCTTATCTAAAACCCCAAACACCTACAAACTTAAAATGTAGAAGAAAGTATTCACAGGAGAAATGAAATTGTTAGACTGGAAAGAAGAACAGTCATGGAATGATCATAAAAGTGACTGTAGGTGTAATTTTTAGGTGTCCCAAAACCTTTGTCTATATCGTGGACTTTGGACACAAACACAATGATGTATTTATGTTTTATAAAAATATAATGAAATTTTATTTACAATTATTATATTTTATTTTTTATTTACAACATCATAATAATAATAATAATAATAATAATAATAAATATTAAAAATTATATTTATTATTATACAAGTTGTATTGCTGCTGCTATGTTTTAACATTAGCAGATGATTAGTAGCATAACTAGTAGAAACGGGGCAAATGTTTTTGTATGATTATGCCAATTATTAATATTATTATTGTTTATTATCTGTAAAACAACAATATTACTACTACTATTACTACTACTAATAATAACAACAATACTACTACTATAATAATAATAATAATAATAATAATAATAATAATAATAATGCAGATTATTATTATTATTATTATTATTGTCATAGTTAATATTATTATTGTTGTTGTCATAGTTATTGATTATTATAGTTTTCCTGTTTTGTGTGAGACTTTTTACACCCCTACACACTCTCTTCCTACTCTGCTGCGTTGCTGGGTGGAACCTCACATTCGGGAACTTTAGAGCGTATGTGTTTGTGGAGCTCAGGGCTGATTCATGTTAATGGGGAAGCCTCCCTTATGCCGAGGTGTTAATTCAGCAGGCTGCTAGGAGAGGTGTAGATGAACAGATAAAGGTTCCATGTGCAGGGGTCACCCAGATATGGACTCTAGTATAACCAGGGCTTGTCAGATGCCTGCACGGATTAAGTCGGAAGGTTTCTTCTCCTTCTTTTTTTTTTTTCTTTCTTTCTCCAAGCCGTCACTGCGAGGTGAAAGGTTAACCATTTACCCCGTTTGCTGGGCCTTCAATCTGTAGTGTGTGTGTGTGTGTGTGTGCGCGCAGGTGATCTACATAAAAGCGGTGCGCGAGACGCTCCTCTGGGTTCATTTGGCCGGTGCCGAGAAGAGAGCAGCACATGTGGCGTCTGCCATCGGGGATTACAGCACGTACAAAAGACCCCGAGACACAGTCGCCTCACGGTCAAAGGATTTTTTCCGTCTGCTGCGACGCTGCAGATGTCTCAGTTAAGACGGAGCAGTAAAAAGGAGAGATCACATTTTTCAGCCTGCAACAAAATTGCAGGGGATCACAATGAAAGGAGAAGGGGGAAGTAGAAAAAATGAGGAACATGAAACTTGGCAAATTTGACTTATAACAAGCAAAATTACACCCTGCTGTCATTTAAATTACGACTGCCCTCTATAAAGGTGTCTTTTAGGTGCATTAATTGAATTTGGCACTACTTTCCAATAATAATCTGTAAAGTTCATCCGTCCATCCCTCACCGGATCCCTGCTGCGTGTGCGGAGGGGACGTATCTATTTCAGTGGCTTAATTTATTTTCATGATTCGCTGATAATGACTGCCATGCAGGCTGTACATCAGAATTAACCTTCATTTCACTGAGGTATATTACGATGACAGTCCCCGACACATTTCACCTACACAAAGGGCATTCTCCCTCTCCCTGCTTTATAATCATCCCTGGCAGACGAGGATTGTTTGATAGCCGATTAATTTTCATAGGAAATCAAGTGGCCTGCTCTCCCAAATGGCATGCAGCCTTGTGGTTGGTGACTTTTCTGGCAATTAGGTGTTATTATTTAATCCTTTCTTTTCATTTTTGGAAATTGCATTTCTTTTTTTTTTTCCTTTTTTAATAATCCCCCTGCTCACTGCCTACTATCTGTGGGCTAACCAGCAATTTATTTTCAGTGACGCCAACATAACAAAAGTGCTGTAAATTAATCAGGGAAATCGAGTGACAGGGGCTTTCTAATTTCTATGCAAACCATTAAGTGTCAGATATGAATTCTACCATTTGCCATGGTCGCAGTCAAAAGATTTCATTAGGGAGCTGACGTCACACTTGAAGCCCACGCCGGATCATTTCTGTCCTATTTTCCCCCTCATGAGTTCTTTGTTCTTCTTGCCTTTGTAGGATCTCAGCACTAAAAAGGCCTATGCAAATTGCAATAATAGATTTTGCTAAGCACCGCGGCAAAGGCATGATAGCCTATTTAGGAGGAAACCAAAGCAACATTCAATTTATAGTATTAACCCTAGTACATGCAAAGGTTGCCAAAAAAAGTAATTAAGAAATTACAAAATTGGTCCACACCGCTTGATTTCTTCCCCCCGCTTCTCTTGATTTCCCCCCTTTCACAATGACATGGCATACATAATAAGGAAAGGGCTGGTAATTAGAATATCCTGGAGAGCTGTTGGGCGCAAGCACGGTGTGTGTGTGTGTGTGTGTGTGTGTGTGTGTGTATGTGTGTGTGTATGGTTCAGTACATGGCGAGGAGAGTCAACTTAGCAAGGTCTGATGGTTACAACCGGGTCTATATATAGGGTCTATAAGACAAGGCAGAAACCACTCACTGCTGCATACAATATGAATCAGAGCTGCAAAGTCTGAATAACACACACACACACACACACACACACACACACACACACACACACACACACACACACACAGGGATGAGCACACACAGACACACACACAAACACCTTTTGATACACACAGACACATACATGCACCCACTTAAATACAATGGACACACATACTTATATGGATACACACATATGCATCCATCATGGGACAAACTTAGACACACATATACACACACACATTTGGACACCTTTGGACACACATGCACACACGTGGACATATGTGTATATTTATAATTGGAAATGCTTCTTCAGATTTACTGTCAGACTTTTTCCAAAAGCAATAAATGTAATAAATTATTATTAGATATAAAAATGAATCAGTTATTAAGGTTTAATTCAAGCACCTTCATCACATGAAACCTTTAATTTGTAGTTGTGCATATGAAGTGTCCTCCATGTGCTGTCTTGCAAAATAATTAGATTAATCATTTAATGACTCGGGAATTAACACACTTCACTTTCTTTTTTAAATTGATCTCAGTGACACATAGAATTAAATTAATGTTAAATGATACAGGCATTAAGTTGAAATAAGAAGGTGGGTTACACAGACAGAGAGCAGACAGCAGAGTGGTGGACTGGGTTCAGGGTATAGATCAGGCTGGAGGTGCTTAAATGGACGAGTCTATCTTTCAGGAAATATGGGCTTTAGACAAGACGGAAGCCCCGCAGCCAAAACCAAGAGCTCACCGCCTGGCTTTCTTCTTTCAGGGCTCCTCAGCACACGAGTCTCCAAATAAATATAATCAATTTTGCATTTGCATACAAATAGGTCTTCACACGCCTCTGCGGAATGATCCGCCTGCCATCTACAAGGGGGCAAATAATATTCACTTCATAGAGCAATTTTGTGTTTAGCTCCCAATAGTTTATTGATTGTTTTTTTTTTTTTTTTTCTGTTACTCGAAAATGTTTCCACTTCATTTTATTAGCGGATATTGAAAGCATGGCATGAAAAGCTGACAAGCCACATATGGCTCATCGCTTTTCACCCAAGAAGATTATGGCTATTGACAGTGTCACTTCTCTCGTCACTTATCGCTGCTTACTGGCATTGTGAGGCTTAAAAGCAGTAAACCGGCTCTCTCTGTGTGTGTGTGTGTGTGTGTGTGTGTGTGTGTGTGTGTGTGTGTGTGTGTGTGTGTGTGTGTGTGTGTGTGTGTGTGTGTGTGTCTAATACGCCTCGTGTCAAGCCGCTAGCCTGCCGGCCTCGAATGGATATCAGTAGCATTACAGGACAAATATACTGCACCACGAGCATGACTAAAACCCCAGACACACAAGTGCGCACACACACACACACACACACACACACACACACACACACACACACACACACACACACACACACACACACACACACACAGTGCTGAATACTCCACTGAATCATTGTTATCACATTGCCTGTGTCTCCCTCCCAAATAGCAATGTGATACATATGTATCATTAGAACAAATTATCGCTTTATAAGACGGCTGCATGCGAGATGCAGAGAGTTCTGTCCAAGCAAACCATTTCTCAAAAAAAAAAAGCAACTTTTAGCCCGCCTGTAATTAAAGTGTCAGAATATGCCTGATCCCACATACAATAAGCCTGGCAGGTTTAATTTGAGTAGGTAATCTCTGCTTTTGCTGTGCATTAAGAGAAACATCTGAGCTATTGCTCTATTAACTGTTTCACTCACCCAGTGCTGGCCTTTTAATTAGAGTTTAATAGCAGTTATTAACTCATTACGGGGCGTTGGGGGAGCATTTGAAGCTACTGTGACCTCTAGCAAAGTTGACACTTCAATAGTGGAATATTTCCCGAAAATTCATTCACTTAATTGTGACCTATGCAAATGTGGAGTTCGTCATTATAACCCAGCTGCAATAATTAACTAGAGTGCCTCAAATTAAAATATAAATGGAGGAAGTGTGTGTCAGCCGAGGCTCTCAAAAAACGCAAACGAACGGGGGAGATTTCATCTGGAGCAATTGTTTTAAATGAGCTCAGGAGCTTTGCACCCCCCCCCCCCCACCACCACCACCACCACTACCCACCCGCCAAAAACACATGCAGAGTGGATTTCTGAATGTTAATGACTTAAAACATATTACAGTGTATGGTCTTAATGTAACTTCGCCACTGGATTTTGGGCAGCTTGAGAATGCATCTTTCAACATACAAGCACACACACACACACACACACGGACGCACGCATACATACACACTATCAGTATCAACACATGTCACAGTCTGAACTGCTGTGTGAATAAACTTTTAGCATTTGCATTTCACAGTAATTTGTTTACTCGCAGATGGTAAGTGCTGTTTCAACACCTCGAGCATAACTGACACCATTACTGTCATCTGGGCCTCAGGGAAACAACAGCAGCCCTTCGAAGAAACTCAGCGTTTCTTTCTTTCTTCTTTTTTTTGTAATATCTGCGTTGACGAAGCAAAGTGGCAAAAGCATTCGCACAAAGCTTCTACTTATCCCCCTCTTTTCTACCTAAACAATAAAGTTGAAGGCAGGTAGATGTATCGCTTTCTCCCTAAGCTTTCACAGAACTTACAATCTGTTGTAAAAGGGAAAAAAAAACTTGCAAATTAACCAAAACCGTCACTCAGGAATTGCAGCGGACCGAACAAATATGTTCTTTGAAGTCCTCGTTTCAGCAAATTATTTAAAAAAAAAAAAAAAAAAAAAAAAAAAAAAAAAAAAAAAAAAAAAAAGCTATATCTAATTAAAATGATAACTGCATTCTCATTTTTCAAACTCTCCATATCCCGAGGGCCAATTGGGATGAGTGTTTCTGTTCTCTTTTTTCCCCTCCTGCTGCCTGTACAGCAATGTGGCGTGCTGAACTGCTCCTGCAGCAAGATCACATCATTACCATCTCCCCAGCTGAGCCGCAGCCAACCATTATCATGCAGCATTATTAATCTTCTTGTCTTATCAACTTGCAAATCACAAACCATTGAGCCTTATGGCATGGTTTTGGGTCCACGGTTATTCATTTTGTAGGTCTACCTAGCCTGCAAGTCCTCTTAATCACCTGACGATTGTCATTCTCTTACGTTTGCCCTGCCCCCCGTGGCCTCCCTCTATCTGTACAAAAAATAGCCTTCTCGCACACCCATCCTCTGCCTTCCATTCTCATCCGCACTCTCTTACCCCCTAAAAGAAGGCCCTTGCGCTCAAAGTGAGGAGACAGTGAGAAGGATAAATTTTATTATTAGAGGAGAATTAACATCCCCCTACCACGAGCTGACCTCTCTCTCCAACACGTAAGACACGTTTTGGTCTTTCTTTGCAGGTAAATGTTCAAGAACAAGAAAAATGCTGACTAGCAAATAGAGAAACGATTCTTCTTGACCTTTAGTGCTGAGGTATGTTTGAAATGGTCGCTTCTAAGTTATTCTTTTAAACACAATGCAAATTATAAACAAAAATAAAACTTTACATCACCTTGTAAGCTCCTTCGCTTGATAAGTAATTGCAATTCAATTTTTTTTATTTAAATTTTTTAATTATGAGATAATGAATTATATAATAAAGTTTGCTATATATAATCAAACGCACACACACACACACTTCCACATATTGCATATCATATATATCATTATAAGATACTCTAGGGATGCGACGATCAATAGTTTGTAATTAATCACGATAAAAAATATTACAAATAATTAATTGTCGTCATGACGACATTCATAAGAAAAACATTAAAAAAAAAAAAGTTTTATGCAGGGAGCCAGACTTTAGACTAAGTGGTACAACTTGCCGCACACTTGTCTATTAACTTTGTCCTCACAGGGAAAATCTAGTTTACTTTCAAATGGATATGAATATTTAACATTTTATTTCACAAAATTCATTTTTATTATTATTTATAATTATTTTTATTTTATAGTATTTAATTTAATTATGGGCAGCACGGTAGCATAGTGGTTAGCACGTTCGCCTCTCAGCGCTAGGGATTCCCGGTTCGAATCCCCATCTGGGTGGAGTTTCCATGTTCTCCCCGTGTCCGCGTGGGTTTCCTCCGGGTTCTCCGGTTTCCTCCCACAGTCCAAAAACATGGATCAAGTCAATTGAGTTCTCCAAATTGCCCCATATAGAGTGTGTCTGTGTGAGTGTGTGCCCAGCGATGGATTGGTGCCCTGTCCTGGATCTGCCCAGTGCCTGAAACGTTCTCCCCTGGATGGGCATGGGGAACCCCACCGCGACCCTAATAGAGGATAAAGCGGGTGATAATGAATGAATGAATGAATGAATGAATAATTTAATTATTAAAAAACTACAAAATAATTAATTTTATTTTATTTTATATTATATTTTATGTTGTAAAAATATTTTGGGTTAATATTCAGCAAGTCCTGCATTGACATTTCTCAGTAACAAAATGTTTTTTTCATGTTTACAATAATAAATAAATGCAAACAATTTGCCACTTTTGATTTTTGCCACATTTTTTAATGAAGTTAATTACTGTATAATAATTGTGATTATTTCTTCAACAATAAATGTCTGGATTCATCTCATGATCTCAAGGTACACTAACAACTTGGCATGTGACGGTGACCCGCAAACATTAATTTACCATTACGCCTAAAGAACCTTAGCATTGCGGTCATGGAATTAGCGTAAAGGATCATGGAAAGTCTTGATAACCAGGTTACACAGCACGTTTATATTCCTTTTCCTAACTGGCTTCATTTAATTGGCATAACTTTGCTGAACCTCAACATGACCAGCGGGAGCTACTCGGCTCATAATGCTAAAAAGTTTAAATAGGACACACGCTAGCTGTCCCGACGGTAAAATCTAATAAAGTACGAGTAAAATGCAAAATCTGCATGATTTGAGGCCATCTGATTAACTCTGATAACTTTTTTACGCGGTATTGGGAGATTACTTTTAATTGTTTCGAACGGTAGGCCTCCTAATTCCTGGAGTCAGCAGTAAGCGTCACACGCACTTCCACTAGCGCCCCAATCTGCACACAAAAGGGTGAAAATAATGGCATTTCAGGGTACGTTTCCAGTATATACCCAAGCACGGTGTTGAGGAGACGAACCAGATAATCACTTTTATGCTTTCCAAATCAATTTAGCAAGCTTCACCCTGCGAAGCACAGAATAATCTATACGCTGTAACACCGTCGGTATGCTTCTAAATAAGAACGCAAGAAAAAAACTGCTCAAGGATGTACTGTTGAATAAATGAGTGCCTTTTATCTACATTATCAAATCTGCATTAAAGATACTGACTCCAGGCAAACAGGATGCTCTTTCTGATTGAAGTTCATTTTCCGATATACGCTGACATTCTGAAAAAACCTTGTGGACAGGTGGTATTTAGATACAGCCGGTAAGAACGGAAAATGCGCCATGCTGCGTCTGGGCCTCGATTTGTTTCATCTTGTATATGCATTTGTCCTTGGAACGCGATAGGATCACTACGAATGTGTCACTGTCTAATCTGTCAGGCGGCTGTATCCATAATTTAGCCCCAAATTATTTCATTGTTTTGGAGGAAATGAGTCACACGGCAAACGTCCGGCTGGATCAAGCGCTTAGCAAAGGCAGTTTGGCGTGATGGATCCTTACTAGTTTTAATTGGATGAGTTTTGGCACCACGCTGGAAAAAAAGAAAAGAAAAAAAAAAAGACATGTGTGTTTAATAGCACGCATCCTATTTTGTAAGGACACCGCTAGACTGAGGCTGTAATGGAGGACTCCGAAGTTTTTATGCTTGCCTATAAATTAGAGCCGGGAAGTTGATGAGCAGTGAAGGAGAAGTGTGTCTACAACACTGGGAGAGTCGAAACTTTAAGGGGGGGGAATAAGAAAATGACCTTTGCCACCTCTGGACTTGACGTCTAGAGGGTATGCATACAACACACATGTGAGCATGATCCCCTTGCAGCAGATCCTTCACATGCATGAGTGAAAACAAGGGAGCTAAAAAAAAAAAAAAAAAAGATGCCCGCGTGAGAAACAGGATAAACCCAGCCGCAGTTTAGAGCCTCAGGATTTTCTCAAAGCTCTTGGCAGGTCGAGCGACAAATTGCAGCCCGAGGAGATACAGACTCCCGACTAACGCAGCATAGCCATAAGTGCCTGCCTTATATAGGATACAACCAAACATCATTATTTGTCCCAGGTCTCTTGAAAGTAGGACCGTAGTGACACCGACGAGTACGCGGACTCGGTGGGACAGCTGGATGCGCTTTGGAAAGCAGGAGGTGCTCGGGGTCAGGTCGTCTCCCCTCAGGCTGCCCAGGGCTATTGCTAGGAACACTTGCACCTCTCCGCAAAATGAGCTGTTGCGGAAATGGGCCTACCGAGCTGCTTAACAGAGTGAATTATTAACACAGGCAAAGAGGTCACCACAAAAATCAGCCCTAATTCTTCCTCCACTGCCCCTCAAAAAGCCCATTTCAATCTTTAATGGATGGTGAAAAGTGGCATCCTGAAAATGCAGAGAGTGTAAAATGTGATCAAAGTGATTTTCAAATTAGCAGATTTTTGCATTTGGCTTTATTAATGATTGATTTATTAAGATCAGAAGTCGACATCATTTTGGTACAAGGGCTAATTAAGTTAGCTCCAAATCTTATTGGCGAAATGTAAAGTAATTGACCTTTTTAATGATGTAAGCCACATTCAAAGTGTGTTAATCATCCATGACATGGGAGATACGGCTCAAAGGTTATCAAATATGTGCTTATGACATTAAACACTTCAGAAGTTAGATGACCTGAAAACTAGGGGTGTTAAAGTTATTTTCCCAGTGATGGTCAAAAGTTTGTAAACCCTGTCGAATTTGCAGTTTTTTTGCAAAAAGAACGTAAAGCATCATTAGACGGTCACTTCAGTTTTAAATTTAAACAAAGATATTCACCTCATTATCTTCCACTTAATCCTATACAAGGAACGAGGTCCTGGGGTATGGGGCCGGGGGTTCCCCATGCCCATCCAGGGAGAACCGAGTGCTGGGCAGATACCCCCAGGACAGGGCACCAATCCATCACCCATCACAGGGCACACACTCACACACTGTTTTAAGTAGGGCAATTTAAAACAGCCAATTTACCTTGAACCCATGTTTTTAGACCGTGGGAGGAAATCAGAGAACCAGGAGGAAACCCATGTGACACGTGCCGCTCCAAAGATATTCCACATGGTCATATATTTATAGACACAGCTTTAGACAACGCACAATTTTATAAAGAACATATACATAAAGTTAACCCTTTAACCTCCTATTATGTAAAACAAATGACAACAATGATGTTATAGGGCCAACTGACATTCAGATTTATTGAAAACTATAAAACTACTCATTTCAGCAACTGAAATATTCAACCAATCCCAAATCTTTTGATCATTATGTTAAAATAACAGTACGGTTTTTATGATCGTACTACAAAACATGAGACTTATTAAACCAGGACAAACCCTTAAACCTGCTTTTTTAAACTGTAATAACAGATCTCTACTGCATGATTTCTCTTTCATGGACTAAATGCAACTTTAATAGCATCTCAGGTGCATTTGCTCCAGTTGTTATGTAATTACCCCTGTGGTACAAAAAGCTGCACCCACAGCGGCTCCCCTCAGCAGAGCTGCAGTTCCACTGGGCTGGGCCTGATTGTTGTAGTGCCCTCTCTCTTAATGAGTGTGGATGCGTGGGTGCCGCACACCTGCACCGGGAACGCAGGTTTAATCCGGCTCACTGAGCGCGCTCAGTGTGGCGCTGACAGCAGCAGAGTGTAGGAGAGGGCAGCAGAAGGTGGCCGTCCCCTCGGGTTCTGTTCCACCACAGCGTGCCACGATGAGCTGTTGCACTCGCTGCGTGATGCTTGACAAGCAGGCCGTCATAAATTACAAAATGAAGATTGATAATCCCAGATCTCCCATCTGTGTGCGTGTGCTTACAACAGAGAGACGCGAAAACACTTTGTTGCAACGATGTCACACTAAGACTTTACATTTCACAGTGTTTAATAGGAGCGACACTAGAAAGTGTCAAACGTAATTTGCCACGAACGAGACGAAAGGAAAAAAGAATATGACGAGATCATCCTGTTCAAACTCTGAAACGTGGTAAACAAATAAAAATGGAGATTTCAGCACCATGAGCTGCAAAGATCTTTCTATGTTTCTTTCTAAAAGTCGCAAAGTGTTGCTTTAAAAGAGTTTTGTCGGTTGTATCTGTAGGAATTTATTGCACCATATCAACATGCTTCATATAAAAAGAAACTAATGTCGGAGAAACAAAGGATAGATATAGATCTCCACATTCTTGGACAACAAATTATAGATCTACAGTAGCAGTCAAAGGTTTGGACTTCTTGCGCCGTTGTCTGCATTTTCTCCACTTACCATATAGATGGACTTTGTAGTTTTACAATTACAGACTGTAGTCCATCTGTCTTCTGTGTTTTTGTTAGTACCCTGTTGGTTCTCTGTTCTCTATTGGTCAGGAGCATCACAGAGCAGTATCATTTGGGTGGTGGATTGTTTGTCAGTTCTGTAGTGACTCTGTAAGGATGGTGAGGGGGTTTAGTGCAGCAGTGCTGTTGTATTTTCATTGAAACACCTCAGTGACACTGCTGGGATAGGAATAATGCACCCACTAAATAATACCTGCTCTGTGGTGGTACTATTGGGTTCTGACCATTAGAACAGAGTAAAGGGGAATTATAGAACTACTTGACAATAAGTAATACTTGAGGGTCACTTAAGTTCACAAACAAGCAAAAATAGACACATCCATTCAGACACACACATACATACACACACACACACACACACACACACACACACACACACACACACACACACCACACACACACACACACACAATTCTAAATGTCTGATCTCTAGGGGATAGATACACAAAGTTAAACCATGCCCCTGCCTACTGTAGCCATGTCAAATTTGGAGTAGTGGACCTGAGAGATTGATGCTTTCCAATTTGATGCGTTCTGGATGTCTGCAGGGATCCCACACCCCCCTGTCTTTAAAAACCTCAGTATCAGCATAATGGCTGCAGCCCCACGTGCTCACACACATGAGGAAGGTTATCGACTTGTGAAATCGCATTCAGGACAGCCTTTTATTTTTCTCAGGCTATAACCTTGCCTTGTAAGTTGCTTACTCAACAGAGCCTATTACGAGGGGCCGTTACTCTCGGTATGGAAAGGTCAGCACTGTACTACATGCTCCCTTTTCAATATCAGCACTTCATTATTAGCCTGCTATTTCCATAAGCTGATTCACAAATTGGCTTTGTAGGGGCTTTAGGATGGATGGATGGATGGATGGATAAAGCAGGGCAAAGTTCTGGGGTGCACACAACATTTCCTCTGGTTCAGAGAGCGGAACGGGGTAACATGCCGCATCTCTCCCATCTCCTTGTCATGGCCTGCACTAATAAATTGGCGGTGGTGCAAAAAGATTCTGCCCTGGTCGTATAACAGGCCGGGAGTCAGAGAAAGGCAGAAAAAAAAAGAGAGAGAGAGAGAGAGAGAGAGAGAGAGAGAGAGAGAGAGAGAGAGCACGATACATGGAAAGGATGTAAAGTGAAGAGATTTATAGACAGACACACAAGGATGACTTCAGGGGCCTGTCAGGAAAAAATGGAGAAGAAGTCAATAGAGTTGACTGATACTGTACTCTGTCAGCTGGTCAAAATGCCAGATAGCATGTAAATCATGAGCCGCTGACCGTTTTCCCGACTTCACCCGGCTACTTGTCAGGTTCCTTCCGGCTGTCTCCGCCGAATGATTTGGACGATGGTCCAAAAGTGAAAGAAAGCTTGAGATTGATGTTTATTCAAAGTACCTCGCTTCAATAGCCTGCCAACACATCTCAGTACCAGAGTCAGCAGTCACACTCGACCATTACTCTCACTGTCCCAAGTGAAGGACTGTTTAATATGCTCGATGAGAGAGAGAGGAAGCGAATGAGGGCTTGTACCATTTATCTAACCTGTATTTAAAAGTATTGTCAGGGAAGTTTTGGAAGGCACGAGTTCAGGTAACTAATGGTCCGGCGTGGCTTCATTTCCTTTACAAGAGTGAGCATCCTGCCACAGCCGAGTTTTACATTCTCTTTTAATACGCTATAAAAGGCATTCATTTAGAGCAGAGGAACCGGGAGGTGAGCAGATATGATGAATTCACTAATGTGAAAAAAAAACACTCTTTTGGTGCCAGATGGATGTTATACTGGGGTATTCTTCTGGGCAGACCGTCATAGCTTTTACCTGATTAAAGGAAAAAAAAGACTAAACTGATCGTTCAGCAACGAACTGAATCCTTAAACAGCATTTCATTTAAGTTGTTTTTCGTCGTTTCTTTTGTTTTGTCAGTATCCTGTTACTCAGCGATCAACGTTCACTTTAAAATCTGGACTAGATGACGTTTTAGTTTTTAATAAATGCATTTATTAATTAAACCTTTGTTTTCATTAGTAGGTTTCCAACCATTTTATGAACAATAAGCCACGCAAGGTTCTGCAGAATTGAAATGCAGACAGTTTTGGAATGAAAATGTTCTCCGGTGGAGTTTTCATGTTGTTGAGTGTTCTCCGGTTTCCTCCCACAGTCCAAACACAAGAATTTAAAATGAATCAACTTTTTAAATTGCCCCTATATATTGTGTGTGTGTCAGTCTGAGTAAGTCTATGCCAAGCAATAGATTGGCACCCTGTCCTGGGTGCATCTACCCAGCACCTGAAACGTTTGCCCATGGCTGGGCACAGACCCCCCCTCCCCGGCAACCCTTTGTCCCTAGTACAGAATTGAGCAGAAGATGAGATGATGAGATGAGAATTTACCCATCAGCTTTACGATGACTCAAACCTTTGACCAAATGAAATGCTCTCACTTCTTCTACCCCTCGATTGATTTTATTTTATGTTCTCAGCTTTAAAAAGAAGTTCTTCCATGAGTTTTAAGAAAAGCTACCCCTCCTCTCATCGACCCAATGCAGAGTGAGCCGTGGTATGGGGTGGGTGTGCGTTGTGTATGTCTGTCCGATCAAATTAAGATGTTGTGGGTGTCCCCTCACTGACCCCTATTTTAACCCAACAGTCAGCGTTACCCAGCTATGTGTATATTTTCACAGCTGAGCAGTTAAAATTGTTGCTAAGCCAAAGCCTGTCAGAAATGAGTGATCTCGCCTGTCTCCTCTCCCAAACATCCACTCCAATATAATCAGTCCTCTGTGCAAAAATCAGCCAAAAAAAAAACAGGCTTGAATCGGAAATAAGCACAAGTTTAAATAAGTTTCAAAAACAGCAGGCCAATAAATTTCTGTGCAGAGGTTAATTTAGTAAGGGGAAACCCTGGTGCAATTACCCAGTCCATTCCCTCTCATGCCCTGAGGGCTCCAGTCGAAAATGTCACAGTGGAGAATTATTTTTTTTCCTACCTAAAACGCAGCGCGGGGAAAAACAGACTGTCCTAACTAGGCCCTGCCAATATCCTCCGCATCATATTAGCTTTTGTCACAGAGTATTACTTTATAGTCTTCTCTACCGTACATTCCTTAATAATGCACTGTGGTAGAGAAGACTTTCCCTTCGTGTGCGTGCCGTGGCAAGACATGCCCTTGAGATGATTGGGAGGCAATTCAGCCGAGCCTTTAGAGCACAGGGCATGATGGCTTCCATCGAGGTGACAGTTAGCAACAACGTAACTTCATTTAGCTCGTCTAAATGAAGCTTTACAAGCATAATTGAGCGCCGCTCTCTAATCAGCCGGGCCTGTGGATCAGACACCGGCTCCTAAATCTCTCGCACCCATTAGAAGTGGAGTCGTGGATTCGCTGTGACATGATGTGAAATGTTTAGCAGTCACATTTGTGAGTTACTGACACACGGACTGCCCACCTGTCATCGGCTGACACACGCCACCTCCCTGCTCTGCACACGGAAACACGCCCCGTCACGCTGCCTGAGCATGTTTTAATCCCTCTCGTTCAGAGCCGGACCCGGGCCCGCTATCATCCCCGTCCCACGTGCTTCTAATTATGACACTATCTTAATCGAGGCACATCAGCCAGATCCAGATCGGATTTCCACAGGCTAGCAACCGCCACCGCCCAAGAAGACAGACATGATGCAGCTCCTTTAATTAGGAACTAGTTCAAAGCGCTTTAGTAAAACGGGCTGAATGTCTCCAGTGTTCTAGAAGAAGCAATAAATAATAATCCAGGCATTTAAAACAACTACATCACACATCTTCAAATAGTTATTCATTAATTTCACCACTTATTTTAATTAGGGTGCTTTGTGAGTGCTGATTAAGGGAAAGCCTGGAGAACACTTTGTACAGGTTAATAGTACATTTCATAAAACCCATACAGAAACAGGAGAACATGCAAACTTCATACATCCAGGATCCTGGCTGATTCTGATTGTGGATATTGTAGAAATGATATAAAACCACAGGTCCTTCATTCCTTCTGCAGTTTAGAGTAAATTGCCAGTACTGCCTTCAGTAACCACATCCCCATCCACTGACAAGAACGCTCATACAACCAAATTCAATCATTCTATATGCAATAATTTGTTGATGTGAAGTTTTTGTTTTTTTTGTGTTGTGCAATTCAAGGGTAATATTGTGCAATCATGTGTATGGTATTGTTATATGTACATAACTTTTATTTTTGAGATGCAGTATTCATATTATGGTAACACGTTTTATGAATCTGGTATTAATAATGTGCAATTATTAATAATGACTTATTTTAAGTGCATTAAAAAGCAATCATAATGTTTGCCTCTGTGAATATACATAGGTTTTTATCTGAGGCATGTAAAGAAAGCTTAAAAGTGTTCATTAGCAGTTATAAGCTTTCATAAAGTAAACTTTCACACAAATGTTATAAAGCTTTATGACCCTGGTTGCTACAATAAGGGAATTACCAGGGTAAAAAACATTTTTTGAAGCATGATGTCACACATGTGTTATAAAGACTAAAGGCAGTTTATTATAATTCTCTAAAGTGTGGTTATGAACATATATGAACATTAACAGAGGTTTATGGTAAGTGTTATAAAGCATGAGGAATACCCTTAATACCCGAATTACTATTATTTTTGTTATATTGGACTTTTAAAATTACTGTACCAAAAGATCCCTGATTTTATATATATATATATATATATATATATATATATATATATATATATAATATATATATTGAGTCTAATGGAATGCTCTGTAGTTTAATATAAAAAGGACAGGATGATAAAAATGTGCATATAACATCACAGAAAATCCTGAAAAGTATTTCATATGATGTAATAATGTTATATAAATGTACACCTTTCCAGTTAGTACTTATAGGACAGACACACACACAGCTGCCGTTTCTCAGTATGAGGGGAAAAATGCTGCAAAATTCCCTTTAAAAAAAAAAAAAAACATAATTCGGTGGTCGTGGAAAAAAAGCTCATTTGCACTTCAGAGGTGTGATGAGGCATGCATGGCAGGCCTTTGCTTATTTTTCATCAGCTCCCTGCATATCGCAGCTTAACTAAAAAAACAGGGCAGTCGGAGTCCAAAGCTTCCCATTAGAATTTCTAAGCAGTTTAACGCAGTGTGTAAAGTATTTAAACAAACATTATGAATATTTCACTACTCATAAAGCCTCCCCTCTGACACCCCCGAAGTTGATTCCGCAACTAAACGCGAGCCGCAACATCTTGTTAACTAATTGAGTGTGACGGTTTGCTAAACACACACCAATGCAATAACTGTTCCTCTGATCCTGTTCTCACAGCCTCCACTGCAGGCCGTGGCTTTGCTGGAATTCAGCCGCCGAGGCCCGTGCAAACATTCAGCACATTTCACTAAGCTTTTTAACCCCTCAGCCCCCAACCGAAATTCAGAGGGTACTTTTACTTGTAGGGGACTTGTGGGGGGGATAAAAGGCAGCGTGAGGAAACGGGTGGCAACCTCGTTCTGGAATTAACCATTTAAACCTTCGGTGTCAGCAAAGCTCAGCGTGAAAGTGCGGTCTGAACAGTTTGCACTGTACACAAACACAAACTGTTATCCAACACTGTTATTGTTATTTAAAGAAAGACAGAGTTAAACTGTTACACTCTGATTTACAAACATGGAAAATTAGATTCTTTACATAAAAAAGTATTTTCTATCAGTAGGGGTTTTATATAATATAATATAATAACATATAACTATATTATTGATGAGAGCCAGGGTTTGAACCCCAGTTTGTTATTCATGTATGTTTATCTCAGTCAAATTCTTCTCCATTTTCATGGTGTACCAAATTTCTGCACAAATTTTTTAGTAATCATGAATTTAACATATTGAGAGTGGCACAATGACGTAGTAATTATACGTTCAACTACACGTGCTAGGGAAGACCGGGTGCAAATCCCGATTTAGGTGGAGTTTCCACCTTCCCCCTGTTTTTCGCATTGGGTTTCCAGTCAAAAACATGGATTCAAGGTGAGTTGGCTGCCCTAAATTGCGCCTCTGTGTGTCTGTGTGAGTGAGTGTGTGCCCAGGGATAGATCGGCACCCTGTCCTGGGTGTATCTGCACAAAGCGTTCTCATGGCCCTGGTGGAGGAATAAGTGGAAGATAACGAGATGAGATGAATTAAATATATTAAAGGATACAATGTTTATAAACTGTGGTCTGTATAAACGTAGTTGAATGTAAAACTATTTATTTAGTTTTAATATTTTGAGAAACATAATACTATAATATTTAATAATATGTAATTATATAATATATAAATTATAATATAAGATTTGCATATGTTCACATTAGAGGATAACTTAAAGACCCTAAAAACAGCAATGATGTCATTTAAGATTGTGTTTTAAGAAGGAGTATTCATAAGAATAAAGTTTTAAATTAATTTAAATTACAGATTAATTTGTATTAATGAGGCACTGGATATCTTTTTGTTTTTGATAATACAGGTAAGTAAAATAATATCATTAATTCATTCATTCATTCATTCATTCATTATCTCCCGCTTTATCCTCTATTAGGATCGCGGTGGGGTTCCCCATGCCCATCCAGGGGAGAACGTCTCGGGCGCTGGGCAGATAGACCCAGGACAGGGCGCCAATCCATCGCTGGGCACAAACTCACTCACACAGACACACTCTATATGGGGCAATTTCTGAGAATTCAATTGACTTGATCCATGTTTTTGGACTGTGGGAGGAAACCGGAGAACCCGGAGGAAACCCACGCAGACACGGGGAGAACATGGAAACTCCACCCAGATGGGGATTCGAACCGGGAATCCCTAGCGCTGAGAGGTGAACGTGCTAACCACTAAGCCGCCGTGCCGCCTTAAAATCAAATATCATAAAATTAAATTAATATATCATTAAAATATCATTAAATTAAATAATACCTAAAATACATCTCAATAGAATTTACCCCAAGTTAACCCATGAAACATTCTTCAGTTCCGCATTATTTACTGTATTTATTTACACATCATCCTGGCAGCTAATTAAGCGTATGAAAAGCAGGTGATTCCATCAGCTGTGCTCTGTGGTGCAACACTGAACATTAGTAGGAGCAGCTGCTGGTCGTCCAGTTCGCTGAGTTCTGCTGCTACGGCAGAAACTACTGATTGAATCGGAATGCCTACACAGGGGCTCCGTTTTGCATCTGCACCAGACGACTCTCCCGAGGGCCGCCTTTAACGATGACCACCGCCGGCCCAGTGTTAACGTGTGAGTGTGTGGGCTGCTCCGAGTGACCCTACAGGCCTGCTGGAGAACATGGGAAAAGGAAAAACGTGGAGGGCCTCACGGATTTCGGCTCGATGTCTGTCAACTCATTTCTTTTAGGACAGGAAGTCAGTGCTAAGGGCAGTTTTTCCAGCTCCTCAGTAAGCAAAGTAGCTATTGGCTGCCCTAAAAGTTGCTAAAAGACATCATCGCCTAATTTGCATAATGCATGTTTTTGAAGCTGTAAGGAATAACGTTGTAGGAAAGAAAAAAAGTGTAAAAAACACCCGAAATATGTTATGAACTACAAATGAACAACTTCTGTTGCCTTTGAAAAAATAACTGTCTATTTTTGAGTCACTTCTTGAAATAACTTTAATGCTTTGTATAAATCATTTTTACGTAAATTACATTTGTTTTTAAGGTGGCACGGTGGCTTAGTGGTTAGCATGTTCGTTTCTCAGCGCTAGGGATTCCCGGATCGAATCCCCATCTGGGTGGAGTTTCCATGTTCTCCCCGTGTCTGCGTGGGTTTCCTCCGGGTTGTCCGGTTTCCTCCCACAGTCCTAAAACATGGATCAAGTCAATTGAGTTCTTCAAATTGCCCCATATACAGTGTGTATGCGTGCGTGTCTGTGTGAGTGAGTGTGTGCCCAGCGATGGATTGGCGCCCTGTCCTGGGTGTGTCTGCCCGGCGCCCGGGGCCCAGGGCGTTCTCCCCTGGATGGGCATGGGGAACCCCAATGCGACCCTAATATAGGATAAAGCGGAAGATAATGAATGAATGAACATTTGTTTAAATACTTTACACGTACATGCAGTCATTTATTTTCGTGTCTCAATGAAGATTCAGTTATATTTACATCCCGCTCTGTAAATACGGGACGGGGTCATTCTACGGCGGCTCTGCGCAAGCGCAGATCATTTGCAGTGTGGGCGTGAAGCGGTGTTGGTCTAACTCTGAGTGTTGTAGGACGGGGCTCACGCTGAGGACAGTAACTTAAGAGCATGTGTTCATCTCATAGGCACCAAAAGTCACCACAAAAAGTCACTAGATTTGTCTCTAGTCAACAGTTTTTAAAAAAACAAGTCGCTAGAGGGTCTGAAAAGACACTAAATACAGTAACAAAGTCGCTAAGTTGGCAACACTGGCTAAGGAAGAGAACCACTTGCTCGTTTAGAGAAAAGCTGATGATGCCATTTGAGAGCCAGCCTCTTATTTGTATCTTCACCCGAATCAGATTCACGAGTGGATTTAGTCCCAGCCACCAGAGGACAGCGGTCCTGATGAAATCCTAATCCGCGTGATGCGCTGTGTATCAATCCTTCCAGCCACAACAGACTGGCATATCAAAAGCCATCCAATCAAGAGATCCTCCTCGGTCCTCCTCCAAGCCCCCGAACACACATTCACATACCATAAGCAACAAACTCTGTCAGTCTCTGTGCCGAGCTGAGCTCTTGTTATTTTAGTCTGTTTGTTGTGCCAGCATGTGTTTACAGCACACAGGCCTTGTTTCCTCCCTGCGAGCACTGAAGGCTGATGAATAAGTAACAGTGTGTCTCCATGTGGCCGGTGCTCCCTTCATCCCCCGTCCCTCCCCCCCCCATTCCACATAGGCAGCAGGCTTTTGGCACCAATCTCTGAGGGTCTGGGACAAACACACCGCCGAGACTGAGGGGAAAACAGCTCTTTATCCCAGACTTCAGTGGGAATATATAGCGAGGAGAGGGTAAGAAAGCGAGCGCGCGAGTATGAGTGTGCCGCGGCTCAACTGTAGCAGAAAAGAGAATGGATTATGGAAGTGTCAACTCTCCCGAGAAAATATTCCGCTGCCTGAGGAGGAACTTATTAACCGGCAGCCTGCTAATTAAACGACTGCATCATTGAGTCAAACGCCTTCTCATATCCTATAAAGGGTAAAACTGTAAATATCAACAGAGGGGCGGCCCACAGCCCCAGAGAATCTTTAGCCGGTGCTAACAGGCGGAGCTGTCAGTTCATTTACAGGTTTATTTCGAAGCCTTGCAGGTCATACTGTAGCTGACATCCTCAAGCTGCAGAACATTGCTCTAATTGTGGGCCGCTTTCTGCACAGCGCGTTTCTCTTTTATTTTGTCAAACACGGTTTACTAATCACGTCGAGCCATAAAATCTAAAGCACTAAACAAAGGTTTTAAATCTTTAATACAGAACAGCTTGCTGTGAGGCTCACAGCTTGCTAATAGGGTGTAATGCCTTTTGTCAGTGAAATGAGAGGAATCCGTATCATCTGTAGAAACAATGCATCAATTAAGCAATTAGCTGCGAACAAACTGGGCAGCTATCCAAGCCACCCAATAAGGCACAGTGCCAAGGGGCTTGTAACATTCATTATGAACATCAGAGAGCAGAGGGTTGCCATTCATTCATAGAGTGAAGGCATTTGTCTGCCAGCAAGGAAATGTTTTGTTTCACCAGATGTGCTTTTTAAAAGGGCCACATGGTCGGTCAAGGCCTGTGACTACAGGGGGACACCATGGCCTCTTCACAGAACCAGATTAATTAAGCCATCAGAGGAGCTCAGTAGCAGTCGGAGTTAATTGTGGTAATTGAGGTTAATAAGGTGCCATTACGCATTGATCACAAGGATTGTCTCATTGAGGCTGTAAATTGGGCCTGGTTAAACACCCATAGAGAGGAACTCCAACCTGTTTAGGGGTTCGTTCTTTTCAATCTATGTGCTGCAAACAGCCAATTGGATTAATTTACTATTTGTTTTTCCTATTGACTGTATTACATCCCATAATATCATTGGATTTCATTGATAATTAATACAATTTAAGCTCTCTATTTTTCATATATTGATTTTTATTCTTATGGTCACAATAAGACCAATAAAGCAGTATGTGTTATGTTACTTATGCCCATATTTGGAAATACCATTCCGTGGTAAATATGTATGATTTGAACGGGAATCCCTAGCGCTGAGAGGAGAACATGCTAACCACTAAGCGCCGTGCCACCTGACTAATGCCTCTTTTTTTTTAAATTCAGGGTTGTTTTTTTTTTGGTTTCATGATTACTGGTATATTACATAAAATCAAGCACGTTGCCAAACATATTGGCCAACTGTATTTCCATCAGAATGAGAACAGGGTGGGAAGGTTCTAGTAAGATTGTGCCCCAGTGCAAAAAGCAAGGACTATAAGACATGGCTGAGGGAGTCAGCATTGAGACAATCATATAAATGGAATTTATTTATGACATTCTAAATTAATCCTTCAATAAGTTGATAAATCACTGAAGCAGTGTGTGTGTGTGTGTGTGTGTGTGTGTGTGTGTTTGCAGTGCCACTCCATTAATTAACATACAGGACTACGACTGTGAGACAACAGACAATTTAATCATTAATCGCAATTAGTATGCCAATTAACTCTCAGCTAAAATTCTGTCAGCTTAATTCACATTAAGTTCGGACATTACACATTAATATTCCAAACCTATAGAGAACCGTGGAGTCTTCACCGGTTTGGGTTTCGGGTCATGAAAAGTCCAAGATTCTAATAGGAAATCATCACTCATGCTCGAGAAGTGAATTCAGACACGCCATTCTCCAACACTTCAACATCCTTTATAAACAGTGGGTGTAAGAGCGGGGCGAGCATTTTGACGCAGTTTCCTCTGGTTAATGAATGAACTTTATGTCTGGCTAATTTCAGCCACGCACCTTCAGAGACTGTAGATCACTGAACCCTGATGTGAACAAAGCACTTGGTGAAAGTTCAGAAGATGAAGTACCGGACTGGAGCTGTGAGGTGAAATATTACAAGTAATGCCGGTACTCTTTATCACATGTCTTTTTATAGATTTGGAACATTCGGAGCATTTGGAACATCCATTAGTATCACTGATGTCCTTTTAATTGTTCATCAATTAATGTTGGAAATCAACAGGTTAACGTTCGGCTCTTGTTCCAATTATTCCTGACCTGGAGCTGTTGAAATGTGGACACAACTGCTAAATACAGCATGTATATGAGAACCCATTTGATTGTGTGAGGTCTGTTATTTTAACTAATATCTCTAGCAGGTCACTGGAGCATTGAGCAGGAGCTCATGACCATTTAATGAAGCAACATCATGGAAATATATCTTTAAATATGGCTGTTTTCTCAGTCAACAGCAAGAACTACAGTGTTTGAGAAATAATATTCTGTTCTAATCTATAGTAACAACACTTATTAATCTAAAAATGCACAAACATTTTAATTAAGCAATAAGGCACTCAAGGTTGTGTATTATTCCCCTTAGCAAATTTATTTACTTTATTTATTTATTTACTTATTTATTTATTCACAATAATCCACAATCTTAAGCACCTAAACGCTTTTATAAAAGCTTTTTATAAAAGTTTCAAATACACTATAACACAAAAAAACAACATTTACTTCATAAATGTGTTTATTTAAAACTAAATTGTCCAGTTTTTAAAGTGAGTATTGATTGCTGAGCAACAGTATACCTTAGTACTCATCGAGAATCGGCTCGTTGTTCATATTGATCTGTATTCACATTTAGGTACATGATTTAAAATAATGTATTGTATATGACGCATTGATACGAGTAAGACATGGTCAGAGGCGTCCATTAGTGTCAATAACGTCACGGCTGGACAAATCATTAGATTTGAGGACCAGAACTACCCATTTTACAAAATCAGTTAGAACATTTACAGCCAATCAGCAACGAAAATGTTATAAATCCCAAAAACATGAAGCTGGAGTGATGATGGAGGGTTTTTGTGTTTACCACGTTTTACCACAAAAGAACATTTGTATTAATGTTAGATGTTTGCCAGGAAAATGTTCCACTGCAGAACGACTACTGATATTTAATCTGGGACTTCAAGCCTCCAAAAGTGAAGGACGAACTGATTTTCAGCGTTTAAACACGTGAATACTGCAGAGCGTCACGCGGCATCCAAAAAAGAAAAGACGTTTTTCGTAGAATCGACTTTTACCAACATCTACCACCAATCACTAAAAATCCTAACATTGTGTATTTTGGCATTAGTGTGAGTGTCTGGGTTTTATCCTGTTCTAAATCACTTGCTTTCTTCTCTCGAGTACACAAGAGCACATCCTGAGAGAACACGCTGCAGGGAAACCAGTAAGAACCTTTTAGTTAAGAGCCCTGTTCACTTTAAATGTCACAACCTGTGTGGAAAAGTACTTGTACATCAATGAATTCTCTTTCTGTGTGTCTGGATGGAGTTACAGGAGAATTGTGCCAATGAATCAGTCAGATGTGGAACTCCTGATGACGTGACACTAGTTTTCCTGACTTAGCTTTTAAAGTTGAATCCTGTAGGTCATATTAACAAACATGCATTATTTCCCCTAGATGGGTATGAGGTAGACACCCTCCCAACCCACATGGCCCTAGTAGACAATTAAGTGGAAAATAATAAGATGAATATAATAGTATTTCATTGGCCAACTGCTATAACATAATAATAATCTTAATAAAATTATAATAACACTAATATAATCTTAATATGCAGTAATAATAATAACAATATTATATTATAGTAATATATAATAATAATATGCAAATACCACAATTACAATTTAGACAGATGAGGGAATCACATGCTTTTAGATCTGCAGTTCTGACCATCAGAGACAAGGTCACTAATAATTTATTTAAATCAACACACCAACATACCCTCCTCCCATTTTTACATCTGTATCTGTAAATGTTATATATAACATTATATAAGTACATGTGGTTTTGTAATTAAGGTCTGCTTAATGTTATATAGACATGCTCTCCATCAGACTAAAAAAACCCCATTAAGCCAAAAGACTGACATCATGAGACCGAAAAACGAGACCGTAAGGAGCTTTTAAATACCAAGATTACAAAAAGTAGATGTGAAGTTCTGAAGTGCAAAACAAAAGTCTAATTCAAATAACTTGAAACCGAGTTTATGCACTTGATTATACAAAGAAATGGAGATCAGCCCCATAAGAGCTTATACTGTGTTTTCCAATTAAGGAAGCAGCGATAAAGCGGACTCTGAGTGGCATTCAAGATGAAAAATGAAAGCTTATCACGCTGTTTAATCAAAGCCGTTAGTCATGGCTCCAGCAGAGAGGGACGTTGAAAATAGCACAGTGTACCTTTAGTTTATGTTTTTTCATTATATACACAGTGGCACAGAGTCAGGATCGGAGGGAGATGGGTGAAATAAACGGGGAATACTGACTGCTGTAATCTGTAGCTGAAACTATGAGCCTAAACAGCTTTAAGCAATCATTACTGCCCCACCCCATCAACATCAGCATGGCAGCTCTAATTCTGCCCACCTAACTGGCTCTCCAGCAATTGTGCTTGTTCCCATCAGACTCAATAGCATAATTACATATATGATCTGGAGTGTGCTGCATGCGTTGTTGTGTGATGTTGAGTACAGCTTAGAGGTTGTTTACTTGGTAGGGCAAGTTGTAATTATGTACCTTTAAAAGGAAACGAGAGACAGAGGGAAAGAGAGAGAGAGAGAGGAGAGAAAGAGGGAGAATCTGAGCAAATTGAAAAAATGCACATGGAAATGTCAGACTTTCCTCCTGATTGTCATCTGCTGTGCTATACAATCACACTGCCCTGCTCTCAAATATAATCACACTGTTCCACGCAATTACTGTAAATTAAGGTTCCTATGAAATCCAGAGAAATGCATGTAAATGACAAGATCAGTGCTGTGACCGCTTTGCTTTGGGTAAAATATGGATTAGTGTATAGAGGAAGGTAGTGATTGGAGTCATCATGATTGTGGAACAGATACGATTGGACTTCAAAAACTGACATCTGAGGACCTGGTAAAAGCCGAAACGTTTTATTTCTTCTTTTGATTACGGTTTAAATCGCTTTGTTATGTTGTACAAACCTTACTTTCACTCTAAAAAAAGATTCAGGTCTACACAGATGACCTCATGGCCGTCCCTACCACTCACTCCTGCCGTTTCATCAGAAGCCATCAAACTCTGAGATCACTACGTTAATGTCAAGAGGTTTCATATAGCTCAGCATCATAACACAAATAAAGTGATAGAAAAGTAATAATCTATAAAACATGTCATTTCTAAACAGCTGGACTTCTATACGTATGTTTCGGGCACTGGGCAGATACACCCAGGACAGGGTGCCAATCCATCACACAGACACACACTATACATAGGGGCAATTTAGAGCAGCCCATTTACCATGAATAACTTATGTATTTACAGAAAGGGTCACAGAAAGATCCACAGCTCAGAGAAGGTTTTTTAATCATTTTAAAGTTTAATTACACATATAAAAGGCACTAAATATAAGTTGGTTAACTATAAGTAGAAATTCTAATGCTGTCAGACAACAACATGCAGCATTCATTTTCCTAAGCAGTGGTTTATTCATTAATATAATCAACTCCAGCAGGTACGGCTTTAATTACATATGCTTTTATTATATTAAACTACAGTACGATGAAGATATTTGGTCCGAAAACCTCACGGCTGAACATTTCAAATTATAATTCATCTCAAAACTCATCAAAGTCACTTCATCAACTTAGATTGGAGTTTGGAGAAAATGATTTGAAATGATGGGTTTGATGAAGAGTAGCGCGAGAAATTCAATGGAATTAATCAGTCCAATGCCTTCAGTAATTGTACATTGTTCTACTCAGAATTTTGATATAAATAATATATGGTGCCTACCCATATCATGTCGTAATCAGCATACGATGCAGAATACAAACAACGGTCTACCGACACAAGACGCAGATCAATACGCAGTTCTATAATTGATTTAGATGAAAATAAGGCTGCCAGCCATCTCCAGGGTTATTTTCTATTTATGACCGTCACAGTGGGATTTATAATGTATATCTCTACTTCAGAAATGTGTTCGTTCCTTGCAAAGCTTTAGCTCAGGACATTATTATTGCCATATAGCACCGCACTACTACTTCTACTACATTAAAACATTATGCAAATCCCTGAAACGCTGTGTCCTTTTATTGACAGAAATCTGGTCAATTTCCTCCAGCTCACTTGCTAGTGATTCCAATATGCACATTGCCTCAAAAATGTCTTATAAAATCCTATTGCTGCACCTAATTGTTCAATATAAAGCCAGGGCATCAGACGTAATTCAAATGTCTTTGTGCGACGGTTATGTTCAGTCGTCCTCTTTTCCTATTCTAATTTAATGCCATCTGCGCGACATGATTGGCCCGGTGTTGCCACCGCTGCCAACTGGGGTCAGCACAACCATCAAGCGCTGTAATTGAGTAGTTAGTGGCAATTTCGCCCCTTAATTTCCATCTGCGAAGCCCGGGCCTGGCATGGCAAATAGGACATTACAGCAGCGCAATGCCGCCGACAAGTAATAACATCAGATCCACAGTTTGAAAACTTCCACCAACGAATGAGAAACCGTCAGCACTCATCACAACTCATTCATCTTCTTTACACACAGACCCTCTCACGCGCTCACACACACTGAAAGAAACGAGCGTCAGGTTTAATTAACCGGTCGTCCAGTGGCTGAATGTACACACGCCTCCATGGCGGCATCGCCGTAGCTCAGGTTGGATGTGATCTGAAGTTCACTGTGTCTGCCACAGTGTGAAGGCAGTTTTGCATGGGGCATCTGTGATAGCTTGGGTCTGAGAGGCAGATTTACGGTTGTGTAATCCATAACCGATGGCAGCTTGTGTATATTTTCTGCCAAAAAGGACAAGGTGGAGTTGTAAACTAATGATCCAACAGGCCGTAATGTGGCGACTTGATAAGTTTTAGCAACAGATTTATGGAGATCATAAAGTCACATCAGGGACAAAAAGGAATGCAGAGAGCAGATCCGACTTATAATGGATGGGTTATCACACCCCGAGTTTTATTCAGTGTGACGCTCGCACACATACACACACAGGACTCGTACCGCCGTCTCACCATGTGGAAAATGACGGCCTAATTCTCACTCTAATGATCTCCTTGAGAATGTCAAAGAGCTGTTTTTAAGAAAATGTTATTTAAAATAATACATTGAGTACCACCAACTTAAGACACGGTTCGCCCATAACATAAATTAGATTTTTCTTAAATCCTCCTCCTCCTCTCGTTTTTTTTTTTTCTACAATTTTGTAATTACTCTGATGCACTACATCAAAAGGAGAAGTAATAATAGTTGTAATTTAATCTATTCACACAAGTCATTTTCATAAACTCTGCCTCTCGCTGCTTAATGCACGTTTCATTCATTATTTATAATGTGCTGATGATGTGGTGATGACAATGCCATTGTTTTTTCCTCTTAGTGATGATTCAGAGCCTTCATTATGGGCACGGCGGGCTGCGGATTATCAAGGGCAAACAAAAGATAATTAACGGCAGGAAATGGGGCAGCGGAGCCCGGCTGGGCTCAGGAAGGAGCCCCACTCTCAGGGTTCACTGAGCACAGGTCTTTTTAGCAGCCTGCAAGTCTGCAAGTCCTCAAACAGCATAATTAGTGAGGGCTCCCTGTTAGGAGGGGAATGCAATTTATTTTCACCTCCGCCCCTCCTCCTACTCTATTTCTCTTATTCTCTCTCTTTCTCCGAGCAGATATTAACGCTGCATTAATGTGTGATGATCTACAGGCAGACCAGTATAGAACCCGGCCATGTGCGGGGACATGAATGTGAGACAGATGCATGGCGAGATGTGAATGAAGACATGACCGGCGTCGAGGGTTTCAGGCAAGACGTCGATGAGCAAAATAAATAAAACGTAAAATACAGAAATTAAATCCAATAAAATTTAAAGCATTAGTGAAAATAACATGTATGAAAATCAGACAGGCTCCACCCTGGGTGGACATGGAGAACATGCCACGAACCTAGTACAGGTTTAAACAGTTAAGATGATTAGATGAGATAATATGAGATAAATAAATACAAAAACACTCAATGGGCGGGACGGTGCCTTAGTGGTTAGCATGTTCTCCTCTCAGCGCTAGGGATTTCCATGTTCTCCCCGTGTCCGCGTGGGTTTCCTCTGGGTTCTCCGGTTTCCTCCCACAGTCCAAAAACATCAATTAAATTCTCCAAATTGCCCCATATACGTTGAGTGTTTGTGTGAGTGTGTCTTTGTGAGTGAGTGTGTGCCTGTCCTGGGTGTTTCTGCCCAGCGCCCGAAACGTTCTCCCCTGGATGGGCATGGGGAACCCCCCCCCCGCTACCCTAGTAGAGAATAAAGTGGAAGATGATGGATGGATGGAAAAACAACACACAGTTCCACTTTATCAGATCCATAATCTTTGCTTTGTATTTACTCTGAATGACGATCTTATCAAGTTCATTTATTGACAGCCATGAGACAATCACTGACAAAACGTTGGTCACTATGGGTTCCAACAGACAATTCCCATGTCTATGACGTCTGTGTGTGTACAGTTACACTGACTGATTGATTAACATTGATTCATGTCCCAGCCTAATTTGACTGACTCATTCTCTCGTCCTTTGTCCTAGTTTTTAACAAAAGGACACTGTTGGTTGGATACGGGATGGTGGCTGAAAAGTGTACATTATGAATCCAGAAAAAAAAAAGCCTCACACAGACACAGACACAGTAAATGCTCATTATTCTGCTTCCCCCGTTCGAGCTGCTATTTCACAACCTCTGTTTTACCTCGTTTTCCACTCATTGCATGTCAGAAACAAAGTGATAGCTGACAACACCATTGAAAAGCACGAGAAAAGGACCAAATACGGACAGCTGTCACATCCTACAGCACACGGCAGCATCTCTGCTGGAACACAATCAGTGTCCAACACCACCCACATCACAACCTCACACCTTTCCATCCTCTGCTACTCTATAGATCTATTTTGTGGAAATGCCACGGAGAGCTGTAGGCTCCAATAGATGCATAGTGGCCATACACCAACAGCAGAATGTGTGCAGTATCAAAAAACACACAACGTGTTTAAACAATGTGGGAATTCAAAGCGAAGGCAAACGCTACTGGAAGCCAAGCGTCCCTTGAAAGCCGGGCTAGGCTTTGTGTATGTCCCTGGGAGTGGTACACAAGAAAAGTACCCAAGGACCTGTAGCGGACTTGACTGGCACATCACCAAAGAGGACCGCTTCAATCTGACTACTAAGAGCTCAGGCAGGAGTTTTATTAAGGAGTAGGGACAGCATTCATTTTTAAAACCTCCTCAATAAAATATCATACCGCCATTACATATTCCTCAGTATTATAATGATATGAATATTTAAATTTAAATGCATCCCAAGCATGAGTTTCTTCTTCAGGATGGCATCACATCTCATTTCCTACTTAAGCTCCTCAGTCATGTTTATGCATATCCACATGCATGATACATCTCTCTTTTTAAAAGCCTCTTAATGCAGTCCTGGTAATTTTTCGCCCGGCTTTAATGAGAAATGACTTTACATTGGCGAGTTTTTCACTTACTTTCTAAGAAAAAAAAAAAAAAAAAAAAAAGTTATAATCGCATTCCCATTCAGACCACTGCCAGTCGAACCTTTGAAATTTAATTCCATGATGGAAAATGACTAAATAAAAAGTCCTTGTCAGAACAGATTTATTTTCTAACTCTAATACTTCTCTAATAATAGTTTTGCATTTGCACAAAAATCAACAAATGTGGAATTAGTACGGTTGCGATCTGAACTCATTGGTTTTTCTTGAATTGAAGGTAAAATTTAATGTCAAATGGGAAACAAGGTATCAATGCAGATTCTAACCTCAGAGTCCTGAAGAATGTTACTGTCAAAGTCAAAAAGTTTATCACCATTCTAATGTTTTTTAAGAGTATGAGTCTCATTAGTTGTAGATCGGTACATCACCCAAGACATCTCAACATCTTTCACCTCATTCTTTAGGGATTAGGGTCACGGGGGATTTCCATGTCTACCCATGACAGGGTGTCAATCACTAGGTCCAAACACTATATAGGGGCAATTTAGAGCTGCCAATTTACCATGAATCCATGTTTTTTGGACTGTGAGAGGAAACCGCAGAACACGGACATGGGGAGAACATGGAAACTCTAACCAGATTGGGATTTGAACCTGCGTTGAGAGGCGGACTTGCTAACCACTCCACACCGTTATTAGATTTAGAACGGAATATTATAAAACGTATGTGTAGATGTCCTAATACTTTTGTCGTCGTTGGGTGTTTCTCCTGCAGAACCATATTCCAGTGGTTCCATTCCATTTTTTTATTTAATATTTAGATATTTTGAACATAACATGATCATAACCCAAGAGATGCATCTTTTGTCACTCCTTTTTTTTTATAAAACTCACATTAATATAATCTCATAATATTATAATCTCATGTCCCTGTAGAAACAACACAAGTTTATCTAATACTCATTATTTTTGATGCTTCATACACATTAACCAGGTTTATGGCATCACTTTAGCAACAAAGGCATGATTTTCAGATGTCACATTTCGCCTTTAAAGGGTAATACATTGTAAATGGCATGGTCACACTATACAGTGACACTACTGCTGGTAATAATTAAATGAAGATCTATTCATCCTAAAGCCCCACTCTACACTGTGTGTGGAAGCCTCTGAGCTGTGGGTGTATTGGGGTGAAGAGGCAGGAGAGGGAATCGATTTCAGTCCTCTTGACCGCCTGACCCTTTGGCTCGGAAAAGCGCGGGAGGGTGCTACTTATATCAGCCTCACCACTGACTTTGATGCCGCGTGTGTCCACATGTGTGTGCATGTGTGAAGGGTGAAGTGAGTAAATGGCAAAAGCACGGTCCCCTTAGATAAAACGCAGACAGTTGCCGGCACTTGGCATTTCCGATGCTGACAGGCTGGCTTGTTTGTTCACTCTAACGAGCACTCGGACTCCATTAATGAGCGGACTGAATCCATTATCATCATCATTTCAAAAGAGAGTCTAGCACTGAACAGCTCCCTGCATTAGCAGACGTTGCCCTTGTTGTTCCATTTGATCAGTGATGGCAGTGGGAGTTCTCCCCTCTCCACCCCTACATACACACACATATGCACACACACACACACACACACACACACACACACACACACGAACACACACTGAAGCACCTTACTGGAGGACAATGAAGCAGTAAGCACGTCAGACGTTCTATTAACCTGCAGCCTCCAGACAAAAGGCACAAATGAAGCAACAAACAGTCAAAAGAAGCCTTTTATTTACTTTATGACCCATTTCGGAAGATGCCACGTGGACGGCTGACGATAGCATTCTGTCTCTGTATTTGTAAAGGGCATCAAAGTCCCAATTAAGGCCACTGTGCAAATGGTGCATGAGGATGCTGCTATGAAAAGCTGTCATGGAGGAGGTGTGTGAGCGCAGGGCTGTCTACTCCCCAGCACGGTGACAAGCCCCCTTTACAATCCCAACTTCTCTCATTTCTGTCTCTCTCACTCCCTCACCCTCTCGCACAAACTCTTTCTCTCCCACTCAGCCTGCTAAAGGATTTTAATTAGGCCTTGTCTGCACAGCCCTACGCAGGCCTTTTGTATGCGCTGAATGGTACAAGGGCTGTGATTTGGAACCCCTTTCCTAACAGAGAGCGCGAGAGAGAGAGAGGGAGAGGGAAGAGAGAGAGAGAGAGAGAGAGAGAGAGAGAGAGAGAATGAAAGTGTGGTGGGGTGGGATGGGATGGGGAGGAAAGGCTCTTTCATTTTGATATAAGCTACTTCGCTACATTGCACCCTTTTCTCCAGCCTATTGTAGGCGCTCCCCTTTATGAAGCGGAGGAATTATTAAAATGTTAACGCGCCAGTGTTGGCTTTGATATTTAAGACAAAAGGGTACAGAGTGGAAGTCATGGTGACACTCAGCAAACTGTAAGTGTAAGATATCATCTGAAACTCTCATGCTCTGCCAATAGCCTTAGTCTCTGGTTCAGTGTGTGAGTGTGCGAGTGTGTATTTGACTTTTTTTTTTCAGGATTAAAAACTCCACATGCATGAACAAGTAACTACTGCCTGCTGCTGTTGTTTTAGGAAAAGACAGACCCACCATCAGGACATCACCTTAGATCCTCATGTTATCGGCGGTATCATTAGTAATAAGTTTGTGGTTAAGGAACCAGCACTGCGACCTGAAGGTCCCCGGTTCGATTCCCGGTCCCAACAAGTACAATAGATGAAGTGCTCTTGGGCAAGACACCTAACCCCAATTGCTCCCGGGCACCGTGTACAAGCTGCCCACCACTCCAGGCATGTGATCTCACTTCCCTCAGTGTGTGTGTGTGTGTGTGTGTGTGTTTGCACGGATAGGTTAAGTGTGGAGGACACATTCCTCTGTGTGTAAGTACAGTAGGGACAATAGACCACTTTATCAGTGGCTTTCATTTACCTCATAATTCCCGTTGATAGATCTTATTGGTTTCTATAACTACTATAATAATATACATATCTATAATAATAATGACATGATGTAACGCATTATGTTTTATGTATTAAAATAATTATAAGTATTACTGTGCCCTTTTTAGGAATCATGTTTTATTTGTGATGTTATAATATTAACATATCATTAGATGTTAGTTTTAGTCGTTAGAGATTTCATTTTGTTTGCTTTCAGACAAAAATTATCGTCTCCATGCCCATATTGAGAAAAACATTTCAGGTGCAGGGCACTAATCCATCAAACACACACACACACACACACACACACACACACACACACACTATATATAGTGTAGTGCATAGTGCATATATATATATATATATATACAGAGAGAGAGAGAGAGTGAGAGAGAGAGAGAGAGAGAGAGCGAAAGAGAGAGAGGTGTGATGTTTTTCCAATTGTGGGGAAACCGGAGAACCTGGAGAAAACCGATGCAGACACAGGGAGAACATGGAACCTGGATCCCAGCGCTGAGCGTAACCACTACACCACCCTGCCACCGCCTGTGGATTAAAATGCAATGTAAAATTATTTTCTAATTGGATTAGATCCAAATAGCGGCTCTTAATACTTAATAAAAACACTCCATACTCTAAATTCTCTCCGTGCATTGCTCCTGAGGCGGGTGTTTGGGTTCTGCAGCGCTCCCAGTTTAGACTGCACTCAAGTCTGTGTGTTGTCTGCTACCTGTTATCACATCCTCTCAAAGCTCGCGTGATGGCTCCGTGCCAAGCCTCACACCACCTCCTCCCAGCCAATGCTCAGCGCACTGGCCTGCATTTTCCAGACATGTCCATCCCAGATGAGCATCCTTCCCTCCCCAGCCCCGACATCGTGCGTTGGCATAATCTTGCCTTTCTCTCCGACTGACAGTCCTCTTTGACAGGCCTTTTACATCTGCATGCTCTGCACTCTGCCCGGCAGACAAAGAAATTAATACCCCCAGTGACTGTGTTTTAATTAAGCAATTTCATGCAAATTACACATTTTAGATTGTCAAATAATATACTGCGCAAAATGGAAGGCAGGCTGATCTGATATGCATGGAGCGTTTTTCTTCCAGGGTGCTGTGCATACAAGGAAAATGAACAAAAATGCTAATTTCTAATCTATTATGCAAACAGTGTGATACTTACATAGATTTGCACGCCTTTCTTGGCATGGCTGAACAATCCTCTTGAATTTGGTGCAGCATTCACGGCTTGATTTTTTTTTTTTTCCTCTCTCTCTTTTTACAAATTCCTTCCTCTCTCTTTTAGCACTACAACTATTTACACAGATCTCTCCGGTTTATCTAATAAAGAAATCTGGTGGCTGACTTTGGAATTATCATGTTAGTCTAAAAAGTCAAAAAGAAGGTTGCCGTGTTTCTTTTTGTTCATGTGGTTGGGATTTAAGAATGAGCCTCCTGTAAACCCTCAGCTGCCAAACCAAATTGAAAATGTCATAATTGAACAAGAGAACATTAAAGCCAACTTCGAAACTTTTGACGCCGAAGTCTTATCAAGTAAATATATGCAAATAGAGAGAAATAAATCCATGTGCACCAAACTACTATTAGCGAAAGAGATTGTGGAAATGAACAGAAAAGCCTTTCATTCAACTTGATTTGATTAACTCTTTGCTCAGGTCACTCCTTAGACAGAAGTACAAAAAGGCCTCTTGAAAGCACACACATAAAAGTCAGCATGCGCAGGTAGCACAATGAAGGCCCCCTTAACAAAGGCAACAGCGAGATCTCGCTGTTTCTTTGTGATTCAAATACATTTAATCAAAGGTTTGTGCCGATATACTGGCACTTAGTAGTGTACATTAACCCATACAATGGTGCCGAATGAATTGCAATCCTTCCAGTAGGCTTTTTAATGGGAACAAATAGCAGGATAGGAATGGGGACCGAAACGATAATGGAAGGGTACGACATCTGCTGTTGACGCCGGGTTTTTTTTTCCTCCTCCGAGCGGCGTCACCTCTTTAAATGGACCCTTATGCCATAATCGCCAGGTTTTAGCATACACGGTACACATTAAAATCAAGCTAATAATGAGCAGCAGCCTCTACACCGAGCCCCAAACACCTTCGCACAATTAGGCTTTGAAATCACATCGTGCTTCTGAGCTGCTTTTGTGTGCAGGCTGGATGTGTGGGAGCGAACACGCACATGTGGCATGCAAGGTGTAAAAGGTGCTTACTTGATAATACTTTGCTTAATCAAGTCAACAATTGGGCGGTGGTTAAAACATGGATATCGTGACTGGAATATGGGCTTGTGGCTTCGTACATGTTGATGAAGTGCTACATCCACTTCATCACACTCACACACCCACAGTCATCATTTCATTTGTCCAGCTGGACTCAAAACAGATGACATCATAACACCAACACAGTGTTCTATATACAAACTAGGAAGCGATGACACAGGCGTCTCAATGTAGATATGTGGGAGAGGGTTTCGGGCGCTGGGAAGATACACCCAGGACAGGGCGCTAATCTATGGCTGGGCACACACTCACTCACTCAAATACACACTATATGGGGGCAATTTTAGAGTCGCCAATTTACCTTGAATCCATGTTTTAGGACTGTAGGAGGAAACTCGGGCACAGGAACATAGACACTCCACCCAGATTGGGATTTGAACCTGGATGCCCAGCACTGAGCGGTGACCGTGCTAATCACTACACCACCGTGCCTCCCCTATATACCCATCCATCAATTATCTTCTGCTTTACTGGGGGTGGGTTCCCCAGGCCCATCCAGGGGAGAACGTTTCGGGCGCTGGGCAGATACACCCAGAACAGGGTGCCAATCCATCGCTGGATACACACTCACTCACAGACACACACAAACTCTCTATGGGGCAATGTGGACAATTCAATTGACCTTGCTCCATCTTTTTGGACTGTGGGAGGAACCTGGAGGAAACCCACGTGGACACGGAGAGAACATGGAAACTCCCCCCAGATTGGGATTCAAACTGGGAATCCCTAGTGCTTAGAGGAGAACATGCTAACTACTAAGCCACTGTGCCGCCCTATATATGTATATAAAACTGAACTACCCCTTTAAACTGATAAATGACGAATCTTTATAATTCTGAATTTAGTACAATAGACAAAAAATAGTTTGTGTCAGCAGCTGCTGCACTGTAACCCAAAGAGGACGGATAAAGAAGGGCGTTCATTGTTTTTCTATTTTGACGACTTCATACAAACTTCTCATTCTCACGGCTTTATACTGACAAATCACAGAAGAGACCATGATGGCGTCATCCTAACAAAACCGACAAAAATGGCAGTGCAGATGATGGGGACCACAACATGCACTGTGATGTGGAGCTCATTATATCTGCCTCTGGGTAATCCGATTGATCTGCAATTCATTTTCGAGAGCATTAAATCAATGCACAAAGACATGAAAAGCTCTGCTCCTTGTTGACTTCAGTGGAGCTACCTGCAACACTTTGTAATATTGATAAAGCTTCCTCCTCACAACTCGAGCTGCTTTTTTTCATGCAAATGACGGCTGTTTGTAACTGGGCCTGATCAGCGAGCGGCTCAGGCAGGAGAAGCTGAATGCCGGAGGGAATTGATTTAACTCAAGAACAATGTCGAGAAGCATGGTGCTCCACTCTAAGACAGCCTGTGTGAGGAGATAGTGTTTATCTTGAGTGTAATCCCAGCTTCTCTCTGTGTCTTTAGTCAAAGCCACGGAGCCTACGGCGAGACTGGCACGGTAAATAAGGATTCCATTCACTTTACACGCCTCACATGCCAGCTGAACAAATTATTACACAACAGCCGCACCAGTAAATTATCGTCTGAATGTTAAACTTGAGGCAATCTGTCAGCAAAGCGCACCGAGCTAATGGCACACAAGTACGGGGAGTATGCACAAATATTGTAGAATCACTATTAAGTGCCGTATCCGTGCTCATCAGAGCTCACCCTTCATAAGATATTTAATGTTAAACCCAAACAGCATTAGTATTGATTCCAAATAAGCTGGGAGTGGGCTGTGCAGCTGTACATCTGAATATTAGAGTATAATTAGGGAAGTCTGTTGAATTTTTAATGCTCTCTGAAATCATATTCATGCTCGCTGCGCGTCAGGTAGAGCCTGACTGCAGTGATACATCATCATACGGTGACATAAACATAATGGCCATCCCTTTAAATGTGTGACCTTTTCCAGCAAGCTCACCTCATCGAGGTATATGCAGTCACTATGTCTGGCAGAAAACCTTCCTCACCTGGCATACGAGGTGCACACACACACACACACACACACACACACACACACACACACACACACACACACACACACACACACACACACACACACACACACACACACACACACACACACACACACACACACACACGGCTATAGCCCCACAGTCATCATCCGAAGATTCATTCATTCATTATCTCCCGCTTTATCCTCTATTAGGGTCGCGGTGGGGTTCCCCATGCCCATCCAGGGGAGAACGTCTCGGGCGCTGTGCAGATACACCCAGGACAGGGCGCCAATCCATCGCTGGGCACACACTTACTCACGCAAACACACTATATGGGGCAATTTAGAGAACTCAATTGACTTGATCCATGTTTTTGGACTGTGGGAGGAAACCGGAGAACCCGGAGGAAACCCACGCAGACACGGGGAGAACATGGAAACTCCACCCAGATGGGGATTTGAACCGGGAATCCCTAGCGCTGAGAGGCAACGTGCTAACCACTAAGCCACCGTGCCGCCTCATCCGAAGATTTTTTTCAAAAAATAGAAGGTACTTCCTATAAGTGATTCTCTTTTATGCTCCACTTATTGTCCATGTTCTCAGTTCCACTTCCTGTAAAGATGGACTTTGTAGTTCTACAATTCCAGACTGTAGTCCATCTGTTTGTGTTCTACAGTACATACTGTGTACGTCTCCTTTACTCTGTTCTCTAATGATCAGGACCCCAATAGTAGCACCACAGAGCAGGTATTATTTAGTTGGTGCATTATTCCTATCCCAGCAGTGTCACTGAGGTGTTTAAATGAAACTACAGCAGCACTGCTGCACTAAAACCCCCTCACCATCCTTACAGAGTCACTGCAGAACTGACAAACAATCCACCACCCAAATGATACCTGCTCTGTGATGCAACCTGACCAACAGAGAACAGAGAACCAACAAACACAAAGAACACAGATGGACTACAGTCTGTGATAAGTGGACAAAATAGACAATGGCACAAGAAGGGGGTGTGTTTAAACTTTTGATGATACTGTTTTTTTTATAAAAGATCATAAAGGGGAAAGCTAGATTCAGTTTAAGTTGCAATAAAAGTAAATATATGAGTTTTATTGTGTTTTGAGGTTTATGGAAAGCCTGTAATACAGTACTGTCAGTGTACAGAACCCCTTCAACAGAAGTTCTTACACATACACACACACACACACACACACACTCATCTATTTAAACAGCCTTATCAATGCTAAGTAATGAACCAGGCAGTAATGAAGCCTCACTCTTGCACCCGGTCAAAACTAGATAGCAGACTCACTCAGAGCTGTTCACAATAAGGTCACGTGAAATTGAAGCTCTTTCAGGTTTATACGCAGAGTCTACATTCAGTCTGCAAGTTCAAAGGTCAGTGCTACTCGCTTCACTTACACTCCTGACCTCTTTAACAGACAGATAAAGAAGACAAATCTTACAATTAATACTCGACTCCAACGGGTTAAGAAGGCCAACTGCTAATAAGAAAAAAGACAAAGCACGCAGGGAAGTGCGAGAAAAGCAGTAGTACCTCACGCAGCTTAAGGAAATGAAATCCTACATTAGACGGAATGATGCAAGGCTTTCAGGCGTGCTGCAATCCCTAGCCCATAAATATGCTGAGTAATGATTGCATCTGAGCGAGAAAAGTGACACTGTGTTTGTACGGAAATAATCTTCATTCTGAGAATGAGTGAAGGCCAGATTATTAAAGCAGTACGGTGCGAGAGGGCATGTATTATTGTAAATAAATCACAGAAAGGAGGTTGTTTGGCCTGATGCTTAAAAGAACAGAAGGCAGTGTCACCACTTTCCCTTAATTTGTTTACAGTAATACACAACCTTGAGTGCCTTATTACTTTAATAAACCCACTATAAAATAAAAACAATCCAGAAATGCATTTATTAAAAACAAGGTTATTGATAAACTGGTCTTCAGTGGGGCAATCTAGTCCGTGAATGTTAATCTCTAGATACCGTTTTATTGGTAAATCTGAAATCCATTCATTCATTATCTTCCACTTTATCCTCTAGACGGGTCGCGGTGGGGTTCCCCATGCCCATCCAGGGGAGAACGTCTCGGGCGCTGGGCAGATACACCTAGGACAGGGCGCCAATCTATCACTGGGCACACACTCACTCACTCACACAGACATACACACTCTATATGGGGCAATTTGGAGAACTCAATTGACTTGATCCATGTTTTTTGAACTGTGGGAGGAAACCGGAGAACCCGGAGGAAACCCACACGGACATGGGGAGAACATGGAAACTCCACCCAGATGGGGATTCGAACCGGGAATCCCTAGCACTGAGAGGCGAACGTGCTAACCACTAAGCCCCCGTGCCGCCAAAATCTGAAATTTGTTTGCTTTTTAGATTAATCTGGATTTCCATTTATGGTACATGATTTTAAATCATGTATTTTATGAAACATGTATTCTTGTAATACAGATTAAACAAACTGTTTAAGTAATCCCACACAGACACAGGGAGAACATAGAAGCTCCCTCCACATTGGGATCCAAACCTGGACCCCAAGAACTGAGAGGTGGACGTGCTAACTATCAGCCCACCGAGTCGCCCTCCTCCATTCTCGTTCTTTTAATTCTTACTCTTATGTTATTATTTGTAAAGCAATTGAACTAACTACTAAACGAAGGTCGCTTTATAAATGAACTTGCTCTAACTAGCTGACACATCCAAAGAAGTTTCAGCTCAGAGTTTCTGCGGCTGAACGGCCAGCGATGCTGAAATCGGAATGCAGCCAGCTAATCAAATTGTGAACTGATGCTTTCTGATTTAATTGTTGAAATTCTTCATTTTCTGTTGAAGTCAGGCAGAGTGGGCCTGTGGGAGCTCCCATGCCATAAATGACTCACGAGCCCGTCACGTTTTCCTATGTATAAGCTTAACAGTGGTTCGAAACAAATTGCAAAAGCTGATCACACTTGAGGTGTTAAATTAAAAGTAGTGATTTCGAAACAAACCGAGGAAATTATGTGTGTGACAAACGCGCCAGGACGGGAGGAGGGAATCACAGACTAGAAAATTAATTGAAACTGCACCTTAAAAAATGCATTAACATCTTATAAGGCCCATTCATTAGACAGCCAAGTGTTAATCCATCACTGCGAGGGTACCATGAAGGACAGGCCCTGATAGGACACTGCCAGAATAATCGCACATTTCCGAAATTAAAATTCAGAGTGGGAGCCATGCATCACAAGCTAGCAAGAGATTGCGAGATAATACAAGCAGCGAGGCTAATAATAAATACCAGGGCGAGATCCAGTGGCGTTCATACATTGGCGGACTGACAGACATCAGGACAACAGTGCGCTTGACAGTCTGATAGGATAATGCAGGGTAAATACATGCTGTTTATTCATTTGACCCGTCATTCTCAATGCACTTTAAGCAGAAGATTGAGGTGGGGGCAGAAATCTGCCCTTAATATGTCAAGATTAAGAGCCAATAAGACCAGAAGAAAGAAAAAAAAAAGCTTACATGCCACTCATTATGCAGAATACGCTCAAAGCAACCGATGCTCACGACCTTACAGAAATACATCACTTGATGTAAGAACTTTCAGATGATTCATTTGTTCAGGTTCTGTTTTTGAATTGGCCCAGCGATGGATTGGCACCCTGTCCTGGGTGCCAATCCATTCTACCCTGGATGGACATGGGGAACCCCCCGGCGACCCTGATATAGGATGAAGTGGAAGATAATGGATGGATGGATGTTTTTGAATTGTGGGAAACCGAAGAACCCGAGATTATAAAAAAAAAAAAAAAAAAAAAAAAAAAACTGCGGACATGGAGACAACATGCAAACTCCACCCATATCGGGATTCGAACCTGAATCCCTGGTGCTGAGAGGTGGACATGCTAAACACAACACCACCATACCGCCCTTAACTACATATACAATAAATATGAAAACTTAAGCCCACTTTAAATCAAACTCATCAAGAATTGTGATAAGTTTTTCCGGGTTCTCCAGTTTCCTCCCACAATCTAAAAACATAGATTGAAGGTGAATTGGCTGCTTTAAATTGCCCTTTCCAAATTGCCCCAATATAATGTGTCTGTCTGTGAGTGTTAGTGTGTGCACAGTGATGGATTGGCGCCCTGTCCAGTGCCAGAAACGTTCTCGTGGATGGGCATAGGGATCCCCCCGCAGCCCGAGGAGAGGATTAAGCGGACACAATAAGATGAGATGAACATTTCTTTGAAATTCAAGTTGTTTTAGGAAAGAAAACTGATTTCAAACATATTTTTTGCCTACCACGATAAGAATATAGTAACAGCGAGCATATACACTGCTGTATTTGACTTTGAAGCTGGGGGCAACTCTGACAAGGAAAATATAGGCAAGGTTTAGCAGGGAGCCTCACTGGACTATTTTTAAATCAGAGCAAACATGGTAGGATTCTGACAGACTGCTATAGCTCTATCTACAGGGCTGTTTTCACCGAGCCGGCTGCTGTTTATGCATATCCGCTGGATATTCCAGCCTTCCCTCAACCCCCGGCTTGACTCAAGGCCTTTCCAAACCCTCAGCCCTCCGCCAGGGCCCCTCTCTCGCTCACTTAATTGATTCTGCTGGGGCGTCCGGCAAAAAAAAAGAGAAGAAATACAAATCTCATCTTTTATTTAGGCTCCCTTTGATATTGGCAATATCTAAAAAGGGTTAATATGTATTGCGGTAATCTCATGGGCAAGTTTAAAATTTCATGGAGGCCTGTCCAAAAAATCATGACTTAAAGGAAGACTGCTCTTTAGAAGTCTAACTCGGCTTTTGCATGTCATGCAGTCCACAAGTCAGCATGCGAATAAAATACCTGACCAGGAGAAAACTTTGAAACTGCTAGAAACAAATAAAATGGAGCGCCCGTCGGACGAGTGACGTTCAATTAGCTACATTTTCCCCAGATTTTAATATTCATTATCATTACAAACAGCCAGCGACTTCCCAAGCCTGTATTCTGTTAGTCATCAAGCAACTTTCACTTTAAAAACCAGAAGACCAGTTTATACATCATTTTGTTTTTGAAATAAACACATTTATTTATGCATTTTATTTTATTATTGTGTATTTGTAAATTTGCACTCGAGGTTGTGTATTATTATGAATAAATCACAGGTGTAACTTGTGGTGCCACAACCCCTTGGCCGCAGCACTAACAACATCAGCTCGGGCGCTCGGCAGTTAACACCCAGGACAGGGCACCAATCTATCTCTGGGCAGACACTCACTCACTCACACACACAAACACACTGGGGCAATTTGGAGAATTGAATTGACTTGATCCACGTTTTTTGACTGTGGGAGGAAACCGGAGAACCCGGAGGAAACCCACGCAGACACGGGGAGAAACTCCACCCAGAAACTCCACCCAGATTGGGATTCGAACCGGGAATCCATAGTGCTGAGAGGAGAACATGCGAAACACTAAGCCACCGTATCACAATAATATTTTATTTAACTACATAATAGTATTTATAACACACACACACACACACACACACACACACACACACACACACATATATATACATATATATACATATATATACATATATATATATATATATATATATATATATATATATATATATATATATATATATATATATATATAAAATCTGAACTATATCGAGTCTAATGGAATGCTCTGTAGTTTAATATAAAAAGGACAGGATGATAAATTTAAGGTCGAAACCTGAAGGAAAGGGAGTTAAGAATAGGAGAGCAAAGGAAGAGAGCTAGGTGGAGGAGAGGACAGGTAAGAAGAGAGAAGGTAAATGATGAGAGATAACATGAGGGGAGGAGAAGGGGCTGGTGGTTCGAAGATGAGGGGACAGGAGAGAAAAGGAAGAGGGAAATGGAATGGAGAATCAAGCAAAAGGTTCGTATGAGAGGAGAACTGTGGACTGGAGAAGAGGAAAGAGCAGAGATGAAGAATAATGATGGAGAGGAGCGTTCAAGGAATCAAAACTGAAGACACTTATGAAGAAATAAATGAAGTAAAGAGGAGAGAAGTAGAAAGATGGGTGGAGTCTATGTGAGGAGGGGAGAAAAGAGATAACAGAAGCAACAGGGTGGAGGAAACAAATGCAAGAAGTGAAGACAAGCGCAGATAAAGCAATGATGCAGTGGCACCGGACGGACACTAGGTTGTAGGAGAGCAGAGTCCTCAGCGGGCTTCGGCTCGCAGCATATTCATAAATCAGCTCTTTCAGAAGCTGTCAGCCATTCAATAATGAGGGTTATTATTCAGGCAGTGTGTCAGAGCTACCATCAGAGCAGCGTCTCCTCGAGACCCTCTCACTCTGTTCCTTGTTAAATAAACAGCGACATACACAAAATGGCAAACGAGACGCAGGTCAATCTGAGACAGAGCGGGGCCACGCGGGCCCCTGCAGTAATTTACCCTGTGGGAATAGTGCACCAGCGGGGTGATGGATGATATAAGGACCGCCGTAAAAGATTAATGGAGAACGGAAACCAAAAAAGAAGTTCAGAAATCAGTCGCAGAAGAGTTAATGAAGAACGCTTTATATTAAGAGGAGTCTAAAGCACGTCTTTAGTTAAAAGGTCAGATGGAACTGTTCGGTTACTCCACTGTCATTACTGTTCACTATAGAGGCGAGGAACGAATGAAAAGATCACATGTCTGCTGCTTGACCCACTGCCATCCATGACGTTTGAAAAGTGATCTTGGGATGTGCTCATGCCGTCAGGGACAAAGCTTTGTTTATCAGTACACAGTATGTTTAAAGATAATAATTTACTATAAAAAAAACAATGATAATGGCCCCGGCTTTCACTCTGAACTGTTCCACATTCGAAACCAACCTCACACCTTAAAAAACAGCTCTGACAGATGTGCGCTTATACAGAAAAAAAGAAAATTGGATAATCTAAGTATTAATAACTGATTGTGCTGTTATATTAACACTTTCTGAATGAATTCCATCAAAAATTCAGCCCTCTTCTTGCCGTGTTAATATCTGGCAGTGCCCTTGGAGCTCAGATTCATTTCGAATAGAAAAGCGACCAGAGGATGTTTCACAAATGAGACGTGGAATGGATCACAAAGCAACACGGGGTTTTTGGACATTAAGGCATTTTAAAGACAGCTTAGTCGTGACTGTCACCTAATTATAAAGTTACACCTAATTATAAAACCCCAATACAGTCAGGATCTAAATCTATACATCTCATCTCATATACGTTTGCAGATAGTGGTAAGCATGTTCTCCTCATTTCCACTAGTTTCCACCCACAATAACATTGCCCCTATCTAAATTGCCCCCTTATAATGTGTGTTTGTGTGAGAGAGTGTGTGCCCAGCGATAGATCCTGTCCTGGGTGTATTTGCCCAGCTCCCAAAATGTTCCCCCCTGGATAATACCCCCTACGACCCTATTCCCTAGTATAGGATAATATATACACTATACCAAGAATAGGACTGATATTGAAAATGGATGAGTGAGATGCATCACTGTCAGTGGCCATTTTTCAAGTTGCTCTAATTGCTTAAGCTGAAGTCGTCATCATCATCATCATCATTGCAGGGCCTTAATTCAAGGACAAAACTGCTTCAGATGAAGTTTTCAGTATAAAGTGTAAATCACAGTAAAGGCTACTTATCTTGGGTATTGATTTACTTCACTGACTCAAAGACAGCAGATGAATTACTTTACTTTTCTTTCTGTGATGTGCAGACGAACCTCCACACTGCACAAAGGTGTGCTAATGTGAAATTAATACAATTATTACTGTACAGTGTTTATTCAACTACAGACCCCTGCTCTCCTGAACACCATCTAATTATCAGCATTAAGATCTTAAATGGCCCAGTCCCATGTCGAGGACATGAGGGGAACATGCGTTACCTTCTAACCCACAAGCTGAAAACAGTACTTCAAGGCAAATGTTGTCCCTGAAGAAAGACTGCCAGAAACTGTATGGCTCAGAATATTGACAGGTCTCCTGTGGACTGCCCGCACATGCAGGTTTACACACAGTAATCGGCAATGCCACCTTCTCTGTCCTGCACAGTGTGAAGAGGACATGTGGGTCCCAAACAGCTCAGACATCAGTCTGGCTTCGAGAGACGGCAGAGCCAGATCACACCACAGCCCTTCACATCGAAGGAAATGATGGATGTTGGGTTTTCTGTATAATAAATAACAGCTCTATCATCTCATTATATTCCGCTTAATCCTTTACTAGACTCGCAGGGGGTTCCCCATGAGAGGAGAACGTTTTGGGCGATGGGCAGATACACCCAGACCCCAAATTCCATCCAGATCGGGATGTGAACCTGGAACCCCAGCACTGAGAGGCGGACGTACCACTGTCATAGAAACAAAGTTCTGAATTCAAAGTCTCTGGGATAATGATGAATGAAAGTGAGATGGACCGATGTCACTGGAGGCTGTCGAGCCAGAACAGAGCCAGCAATGATGAAAAAAACTTTTTTTTCCCCAAAGGAAACAAATTCAGCACAAAGACATAGAAGCTGACGATCGACTTTAACTGAACCCGGCTAAGAGCAAAAGATCAAGAAACACCTCCTTAAAATTACTGACGCACATTTGAAAAGAAAAAGAATCGCTGAACGTGGATAAAATTAAAATGCATGTAATTAATATAAAAAACTTGTTAAAAAGTAGGATAAATGTAAAGAATTTCACCCACTTTTTACTCGTCTTTGATCAGATGGATCAATAAAACTGATACAACTGTAAATCATACATTCATCATCTTCTGCTAAATCCTATATGAGGGTTGCAGGGGGGATCCCCAGTGGAGAACATTTTGGGTGCTGGGTGGATACATCCACTCACACACCCACTATGTTTTTGGACTGTGGAAGGAAACTGGAGAACATGGAGAAAGCACACACAGGAGAACATTGGAACTCCATCCAGATTGGGATTCAAACCTGGATCCCCAGCGCTGAGCGGTGAACTGATGGATCATGGGGAACCTCCGTGACCCTAGTATAGAATTCAGTGGAAGATGATGGATGGATGGATGGATTTACAATGTCAAAAATTGTAAAGCAAAAAATCGTATAAACTCAACATCGAGTTATTGACAAATATACAAATTCTGTATAATCTCAGTTCCTACACCTTCATCTACCTCAAAAAAATTACGTAGGTCCTTACAGAAGACTCACATTATAGAGTGGCATGTAATAGAATTGGCTCTGACTGCTCAACAAGGCACCAGTGTTGACGCGGGTGGGAACTGATCTGATTTGCTGACGCGAGGAAGCGAAAGACAAAACAAATTTAATAATCTTTTCCATCAGTTGGAGTTTTTCGCCTCACACAGAGATCCCCGACTCGAATCAATCACTAACAAATGCCATTTACAGGCACAAGTGTGGAAAATAAACAGCGGCTATTACTTTAATTCAGTACAGCTCAGGAGAGAAGACTTTTCATCCATCACCTTTAAGTGTCACAATCACAGCAGCACCCTGAGACACACACACACCCACACACCCACCCACCCACACATACACACACACACACACACACCCACCCACACACACGGGAAAATATACAGGCCATATATCAAACCATGGATTCTGTTACAAACATTAAACACACACAAACATATCATCAAAAGTTAAATATTCACACGGCAGTCGCACCCCTCCATCCTTCGCATCCCGCCTTTGTCGTTGCGCCACTCTCAATCTGTTTCAAATCAAACAGTCCTGAATGTTTTTGACAATCTACTGATAATTTAATTTAGCGGCTCTGCACAGTGGACCGCCATTAGTTTCAAGGTCCTGATTTAAGATTGATGACTGGTGTCCCGTGGGAGTCTGTTTGAGGGGAGCGTGATGTGAGCGTCGGGGGGGGGGGGGGGGAGCTGTTGGTGTAGATGCAGTGCAGGAACAGGCGTCGGAGTCAGGAGGATTTAAGTTTAAGGTTGATTTTCTTAAAATTTGAGGCGACTAATGTGACAAGTCACAGCTGTGTGCTGCGGAGCACCGGGGTGAGGAATTGTTCGGCTTGTCTCCTCCAGGCTCCTCACAGTGACATGGCAGTGACAGAGAGGGCCCTTCCTCATGGACGTGGACACACACACACACACACACAGTTGTAATTTGTGCTGGGGACGGCAGGTTGATGTCTGAGCAGCACTGTGTGTGTGTGTGAGAGAGAGAGAGAGAGAGGGAGCGAGAGAGCACTCATTGCCATAGCTGCTAGAACGGCCTTGCTGACAAGGAATGGGTCACTGCAGTGACATCGCTGAATAATTCACCAAACACAAGAAAGAGTAAGTAAGAAAGTGAGAGCAGATAAGTCAGCGTACAGTAGAAGGCAGATATGGATGTGGATACTACTTCCTTGTCATAATGATGTGCCATCAAAAGCAACACGCTGCATCAAGTACAAGTTACAGCATAACATAAAGCCTCATTGACTGCTTACATCAGCCAATTCAGCACTTGCTCTCTCAACACATCTGCTAACATTTGCATCCATCTGCTCTCTGAATTTGTCCCTGGATGTGAAAGGAATAGTGGTTTGTAGGCTGGAACTTATTACAGTTCTCCAAACAAGTGACTGCTCTCAGTATCACCACTGTCAGTTTAAATGATTACATTCTAAAAGGAGAATCCAAACACTTATTTACTTTAGCGTTTAATTGAACCCTTGTAGATCACGCTGTAGGTTTGACGGTGTTGGGTTGGTGATCTGGGATCAGCCTGTGCTGGCATTTAATCCTTCTCATCATCACTCAGCTCATCATTAGTGGAGAGTGAAATGATGCTATTCCAGGGAGCCCTCTCGACTGAGTAATCTGCAGTACCTGCCCCTTTTAGTTCTGTTGCTCTAGTCCGTTATGTTGGAATAACGTGCTGCACTGTGGCAGAAATCAAACCGTCCACTACTTAATTACTCTGCTATATTAGCACAAACTGGTTTCTTTGAGCTCTTCATCCAGAGCACCGTGGCAACTACGATTACTGGACAGAACCTGGATTTCTGTTGGACTGGTAGACTCACAAAACTGATTTAGTTTTTTCAATTCAGGATAATGGACGCCTGATCACTGTACAATCTGTACATGGATGTCCTGCACTGCTGATGCTGCCTGGTCGCTCAAAGAGGACGAGTCTCCCACTGAATCTTGGTCCTCCCAAGGTTTCTTCATGAAAAACAACTTAACAGGGTGTATTTTTTTTCTTGCTACAGTCACTTCAGCTTTCTCTTTGGGAGTTCGAGCTCAGAACACTATACTGCTGCTTTGAGACCATGAATTATTGTGAAAACGCTATATAAATAAATGATTTTTTCAAATATACAAGTCACAAAATACCGCTTTTAACCCGAGAACCCATTCCAAAAACGACCAACTAAGGAGGTAAAGCAAACAGAGCCGGAAAAACACAGCCCCTGATGAACGAGTGCTCGAATTGGTTTCATGCTCCAGCGCAGCCGTTAAGACAAAGCACCTCGGGAGATAATTATAGTGTCAGGCATCCACCGGGCTGGCTGCTGATGATTGGCCAATATTTAGCTTTAATTAAATCAAAGCAGAAATGTAATTTCTCCTGAGTGATCTTTACGCACAGAGTCAACTTTTAAAAGACACACAACATGAGAGTTAATGTCTTTCAGCTTTACTTCAGAGTCACAAAGAGTTAGCAGCCTTTCTGGTCTAGCAAACACAGTTTCGAGATAATGACAGAACTCAGGTTCTGATTTTTGAGAGTGAGCAGAAAAGAACAGTGCACAGGTTCAAGACACGTACGTCAGAATGTAAAAATAATCCTTTAAAAATGAAAGTAAGTAAAGAAGAAAAAAATGAATTACAATTTGTAATCATGAAACTACAAACTGCAACTGAAGCTGAGTAAATTAACAGTGTCGTAATAAGGTGCATCTAATAAAGTGACTATTTTGCTGAATGGATTACAGATGTGGACGCACGGTGGCTTAGTGGTTACTTATCTGCCCAGCGCCCAAAACGTTCTCCCCTGGATGGGCATGGGGGAACCCCCCCCCCACGACCCTAGTAGAGGATAAAGCGGAAGATGATGGATGAATGGATTACAGATGTAAACCCATAATGTACAGCACCAGTCAGAAGTTTAAACACACCTCCTTTTTACTTCTCTTATTGTTCATGTTCTCAGATTCACGAACTGTAAAGATGGACTTTGTAGTTCTACAATTCCAGACTGTAGTCCGTTTGTTTGTGGACTTCAGTACATACTGTGTTAGTGCCAAATACTCGGTAAATATGCCAATCAGTACAGATCAATTATGTATAAATAACTATGTAAAAAGTATTTTTTGATCGGTAAAGTGATTTTACTGTAAAGTTGAAAGGCAGAAGCCACAGTCAACATTTTTTTTTCCTTTTAAAAAAAAAAAAAAAAAAAGCTTTTTTTCCAGCTTAATCCTAACCAACTATAAAAGCTGAGATGGGAACCCTATTGCATGGCACATCAGCAGCCTGGGAGGATTGAATGTTTGATGATAATTATAAGTAGGCTATTGATCTTGCTGCTTTAATATGTTGTGAAAGCTGCACTGTTTGACTGCCTTTTTCATTAGCCATCATGGGCTCACCGTGTGTGTCTTCAGAGGCAGGGAATTAAAGCAGCCCCTCTTTTTGTTTGGACTGCATGGATGGAGCCGGCCAAGAAAGGTCAATACAAAATTAATATGGGCATTAATATTCTTAATGTAAACCCCAAGCACATACGGTCTTAGTTTTGACCAAGGACCACACTCGAGGCTTCAGAGACAGCATCGGACCCTGCGAGTTTGACATGTATTATTTGCAACTACTTAACACACAATACAGGGACAACTGTTGGCCGTGGCGCAATTTCCAATCTTGACATGAACCGTAATTAAAATAGAACAATGTAATTCATCAACTCATTTTTAACTGTCTATCCTTATTATCATTCCCTCATTGCTTAAAAATTGAGGACACCCTGGACAGATTACCAAAGGAGCCTGGCAAACACAAACACACATGGGATGATGTAAGAGAATTGTTATCAACTTAATCAGTTTTTGAATAAAGAGACTGAATTAATTGATATGACTTTATGCTCTCCTAATGTCCATGTGGGTTTTCTCAGGGGTCTCTGGTTTCCTCCCTAAAAATGGATTCAATTTTGCTGCTCCAAATTGCCCCTATATAGTGTATGTATGCTTGTATGTGAGTGAGGTTGTGCCCAGTGATGGATTGGCACCCTCAAATCTCCCCTCAATTGTCATTGGCACCCCCTCCCCTCCCCACGACCCTAGTCCCTTGTAAAAGATTAAGTGGAAGATAATTAGACAAGATTTCTAAAGAATTACAAAGAAATGTAACTTATAAAGATGAAACCTATTGCATGTAAATTTACACAACCAAATACTTCCAGTCATTCTCCAAAAAGAGGTAATAATTTAATGGAAACTGCAGGGCAGTGAAAACACAAGCTGGGGAGAGTTTAAACGTGAAGAGAATGGCCTTGTTGACATTTTGTTTTCTTATGATGAAATGGCTTGGCACAAGAATCCCCATCGGTGTGAAGGTACCTGCTGTTATTTATGAGTTTCGAAACGTACACTGCAGATGCCAGTAATTAATCCACCACACAATTAGATATTGTTCCAATTCACAGCTGAGTGCAATTAACATCAGAGGGTTCCCATAGATCATGCTGGCACTGATGGAGCTTTGGCACCGAGAACAGTAATTCTAATCTTTAACCCAAGGCCGCTTGCAAGGGGCTTCTTTAATGATCCTATAAATGATGCTGATGAAGAAATAATCTGTTTTGCATTGAAAGACCTTCTCAGATCGATTAACACAAAGACTTTGCGTGTCTTTTGCATTGCATTATGGTTTCCTACAAAACTGAAAACATGCCTTAACTGTTCAGTGTAAATGCTTCTTGCTCCAATTTTGAGTACCAATAAATGAGAACTGGGTGGCACGGAGGCTTAGTGGTTAGAACTTTCGCCTCTGTTCTGGGCATCCAGGTTTGAATCCCAATCTGGGTGGAATTTCCATATTCTCCCCATGTCAATGTGGGTTTTCTCTGGGTTTCCCAGTTTCCTCCCACAGTCCAAAAACATGGATTATAGGTCAATTGGCTGCTTTAAATTGCCTCTATATAGTATATGTGTGCCCAGCAATAGACTGGCGTCCTGTCCTGGATGTCTCTGCCCATTGCAAAACCCATCGTTCTCCCCTGAATGGGCATGGGAAACCCCTCCACGAAAAGGATTAAGTGGAAGTTAATAAATAAAGAAATAAATGCGAACTTTGGATCTGACCTGCAAAAAGCACACCATTCCCGACCATCACTCAGAACGTGGCCGAGCTTCCACATCTTTTTATTTTAAATCCGCTCTCATTAGGGTTCCCTCAAGCCAGTCAGAGGGAAAAGCCCAGCTGAAGGTTGGGAAGGTAATTGAGCGGATCTGCCCCTCCACTGTTGAGTCGACCCTGCTGATATTTGCCTAGATTCCAGATGCGGCAGCATCGCTTGAGCATTCATGTCTGAGCGCTGGACTTGCAGCCTCATTATCAGTGAGCAGAACTGTCAGAAGAAAGCAAAATACTACTGTAATGTAATCTGGCCACTGGACTTTTTTCCCCCCATTTAATGATGGCCTGACTCCTTCTCTGCTCCTCTGAACTTCCCGTTCATGATTCAACGAGTCAACCTTCAGGAACGAAAAGCTGGTTGTATAATATAATACTCATCTCTATCCACTAGCAACATTTAGCATCAATAACAATAACATGAGGAGGGACAAACAAGCCTGCCCACGACGGCAATGCAACCCGGCCGGAATCAAAAACCAGTCCAACATCTGTTGTGTAGTTCGATTGGGTTAATAGGCAAAAATGGCTGGAATTCCATCTGGTTTTTAATCCGTTGGCCGGCCGTGCTTTATGCAATTCTGTAAAGTGGGAGTTCTGGTACCCTCAGGCAGAGGAAGCAATAATGTGAGCCCTGGAGAGCCATTCATAGGGAAAAGAGATAGGACTGGAGAAGGCTCAGCAGCTCTCCACCTGGGCGCCTGGGAGGCTAAACGGCGGCGATATCGCTTATTAAACCATCTGCCTGATGCTAATTAGATTATCGCAGATAAAGAGAAGGAGTTTCTTTGTACATTTTAATGAGATAATGTGTCGGGCGATTGCGAGGAGAAGATGGATGTGATTTGGTCGGTGGGAGCGTGCTCAGACATCGGAATTCAGGTGGAGGTGTACGATTGAACAGATGCAGACAGAAGTGATTAATAGTGCATGGCCGACAACATTTTGCTTGCATAAGGGAAATACAAAACAAAAACAGTGCCACGGAACACCCCCGCTTCTGTCTAGAAAAATCGCTCCCACACTTCATCAGGGGCCTAAGAGACTCAGATCTACTTTGGATCGAGCTGAAACCGCAAATATCAAACTTTACAACTGCATGAAGTCGCACGCCAACCAGAACTTAAGATCAGCACAAGGGATGAGTCGATTAATCGGTTTTGCAATTAATCGTGATTAAAAACATTACAATGAGTTCATCGTGGGAGCTCATTAACATCATGACATAATATGAGAAAAATATGTATTATGCCGGTAATCAGAACTTTACACCAAGTAGCGTAGAACAAAAACAACTTCACACTTGCTGCACACTAGTCTGTTTTACCTTGACTATTATCTAGACTTACTCCTTACCTAAAGCAGTTTTGCACATTCATCCATTATCTTCTGCTTTATCCTCTACTAGGGTTGTGGGGGGGGGGTTCCCCATGCCCTTCCAGGGGAGAACATTTTGGGTGCTGGGCAGATACACCAGGGACAGGGCGCCAATCTATCGCTGGGCTAGTATTGCACATATGAATCATAATTTGGTATTGCACATTAATCAAGGTACTTTACAGTTTGATGGCCACAGGTGAGAATAACCTCCTGTGGAGCTCCTTGGTGCATTTAGGAATAAGACTGAATGTGATCAGACAGTGGAACAGTGAGTGGGAGACATCAGTGGCTCAGTGGTTATGGTGTTAGGCTAGTGATCTGAGGGTCGTGAGTTCAAACCAATCCACTGACGTTATCAATGTGGGTGCTTGAGCAAGACACATTACACATCACAGCAAGACACATCCACCCCTGTGTTCTGAGCCAAACCATATATTTGTAATACTTGTACATCTGCTAAATGACAAAAAATGTAATGTAATGTTCATTCATGTTTACAACAAATCAATAATACACATAAACCGCGTGTTGTTTCTGATTTCTGGCCCTTTTTAGAGTTAAAAGTTTATTATTGCATCTTATAAAACTCTTGATTATTTCTTAGACAATAATTGTACCATTTACCATCCCTGATCAACACAGGCTTGAAGCTCCTTAATGGAATAACTATTGATTAGGAGCAGCTAAAAAAGTGGAAATAAAAGTACACATTCAATAGAGGACTTCATATTCTGTTCAGCTAGTGTAAAGGTTAAGTGCTGAGGAGTATTACCAGCAGGATCAATAAGTGACTGCAACTTCACATGACCTGCTTTACCTCACCACCTCTTCCTTTAATAATCCGAGCCCAACACAACTCCGACATCGCCGCTTAATGTAAGGAAGTCTTTAAAATCCTGTACAAAATGCTGCAGCTGCTGTTCAGCACCTTCTGCTATACATTTCCTCATTTAAGCTGCAACAGTATAAATTAAAGCTTATTAAAATCTAATAATCGTCCTCCATTTACAATAAATAACAAACTCAATTTTCTTCCGTTATGGCAAATGAAGCTCCTTAAGCAAGACAAATGAATGGTTTGCAGCAGAGTCTAACAACATTAACTGGCTAATTAAACAACAAAAAAGGATACTGGCACTTATCACAATAATTATGCAATGTGGTTTAATGAAAAGGTTAACTGTGCGTGAGAAATAGGATGCCTTTTGTCTTCCGACCAAAATGGGTAGGGGAGAGAGGGAGAGAGAGAGAGAGAGGGAGAGAGAGAGGAGAGAGAGAGAGAGAGAGAGAGAGAGAGAGAGAGGGAGTGGAGGAAAAAAAAAAAAACAAGATTCATTTTCCTCCCCACTAAGCAACCCAAATATAAAGTCTGGCATCATTCTTATTTGCAGGCCTCTATAGGGACCTCTGTACCTCGAAACCCGACTGAGCGCACATCTCAAAAGCAAGGAAGACCCAAATCCGGTCGAATTTCCACTTAAACCTGTCTATCAGGGAGGAATTCACTTCTTAGCTAATAATTTACTTATTAAGGATTTAAACGGATTTATAAGCATTACGTCGGACGCTGCAGCACTGCACCCAAATTGACGATGAAATATTGAAAGCGCTAATCGTGTCAATCAAACGAAATTTCATTCGACATATTTTAATTACTTAACCCGGACGTAATCTGGGTACGATTAAGTATATTTTAGCAGTTTCATTCATGCACATTAAGCTCCTGCATTTGCAAGAGAAAATAGAGAAAGGTAATTACAAACTAAAATATCACTGAAATATTTCCACGTAATATTCTACAGATTCTGAAATATATACTGTACGCTCACCGGCCTTTTTATTAGATACGTTTCATTGTTTCTCCCCTTACCATTAAGATGGACTTCGTAGTTCTATAATTCCAGACTGTAGTCCATCTGTTTGTGTTCTACAGTACATACTGTGTACATCCCCTTTACTCTGTTCTAATGGTCTGAACCCCAATAGAAGCACCACAGAGCAGGTATTATTTGGTTGGTGCATTATTCCTATCCCAGCAGAGTCACTGAGGTGGATAAATGAGATAACTAAACACTAAAACCCTCTCACCGCATCAGAGTCACTGCAGAACTGACAATAAACAATCCACCACCCAAATTATCCTGTTCTGTGATGGTCATGACCAATAGAGAACAGAGAACCACATGGACTAACAAAATAAAGAACACAGATGGACTACAGTCTGTAAATGTAAAACTACAAAGTCCATCTATAGGGTAAGAAGGAAGCAAGAAGGGAGCGTGTCTTTTGACTGAAATAATAATAATATATATATATAATATGTAATATATATATAATATATATATATATATATATATATATATATATATATATATATATATATATATATATATATATATATATATAAGGCGGCACGGTGGCTTAGTGGTTTAGCACGTTCGCCTCTCAGCGCTTGGGATACCCGGTTCGATTCCCCACCTGGGTGGAGTTTACATGTTCTCCCCGTGTCTGTGTGGGTTTCCTCCGGGTTCTCCGGTTTCCTCCCACAGTCCAAAAACATGGATCAAGTCAATTGAATTCTCCAAATTGCCCCATATAGAGTGTGTCTGTGTGAGTGAGTGTGTGCTATATATATATATATATATATATATATATATATATATATATATATATATATATATATATATATATATATATATATATATATATATATATAAATACATACATATATAAACATATATATAAACATATATATATATATATATATATATATATATATATATATATATATATATATATATATATATATATGTATGTGTATATGTATATAAAATTTATATAAAATGTAATCAGGTTTTCAGTCTACAGTAAAAGAAATGTAATTCAGCTAGACACGTGTAAAAGCAGCAGTACTTTTCTCTCGCAGCAGAACGTCCAGTAAAGGCTGCTGATGCAATAAAGTGTTCTGTAGTTCCCCGCATCTTTCAACCAAAGAGAAACTCCAGAGCCGCTACCCCATCGAGATCGATACTGCACCCGGCCCAACTGTTAATTATTCACTAAACAAAGTGACATACAAGACCATTAGTGTTTTCCTCAGATCAGAAGGATTAGCTGTGGACGTCTGATTCAGGGCTCAGTGGCTTAAAGAATTCATGAAGGGAAAATGTTTATCTTGTTTTAAAAGATGCAGATCTTCTCTGATGAACCTTAATGGATGAAGCCTTTTCAAAAATGGATGTGTTGTACGGCGCGTTCCCATGGCAAGCGTCTGAGAGAACGTGCTACCAGCTCTTGGTTGACAAATAGGGAAGCATAAATATTGTAGGCGTTTACAACATTCTTCATTTTCTATGCTGACTGAAAGCTTAGCGGATTAACTAATCTTTCCACTTCACGGCTGACGAACGCAGAGCAGAGCAGAAACGAGTTTACATTTTGCATTTTGCAGATGCTTTTATCCAACGCGACGTACAAGTGAGAGAACATCATGTCTGTTAGTTACGCAGGAACAAGTCTGCAGTATTATCACTCATTATGATTTGATGATCTTATTGAAAAACATGGATTTCTTTATTATTATTATTCATTCATTCATTCATTCATTCATTATCTTCCGCTTTGATCTATATATATTAGGTTTGCGGGGGGGGTTCCCCATGCCCATCCAGGGGAGAACGTTTCGGGCGCTGGGCAGATACACCCAGGACAGGGTGCCAATCTATCACTGGGCACACACTCACACAGACACGCACACATACACACACTATGGGGCAATTTGAAGAACAAAATTGACTTGATCCATGTTTTTGGACTGTGGGAGGAAACCGGAGAACCCGGAGGAAACCCACGCGGGCACGGGGAGAACATGGAAACTCCACCCAGATGGGGATTCGAACCGGGAATCCCTAGTGCTGAGAGGCGAACGTGCTAACCACTAAGCCACCGTGCCGCCTTATTATTATTATTATTATTATTATTATTATTATTATTATTATTAGTGAATAGATTAAGAAATGACACTGAGTACTTGCAGGATGGCTCAGCAGCATAGTCACTAACCTGTCCGCCTATCAGCACCAGAAATCCAGGTTCAAATCCTGATCTGGTTCCCGATGCCCATTCAGGGGCAAACGTTCCGGGATACACCTAGTACAGGGCACCAATGGTACATACTCACACATACACACACAGTATAATAGGGGCAACTAAATGATTTACGGCATGGTCCTCACAATTACGTTAAGCGTTTCCCTACAATGTTATATGTACCTGTATATACACATACACACACACACGGAACAATTAACAGCTTCTGCATGGTGTGAGTGAACATTGTTTTCTGAAGATCACACACTCAAAACAGCACCTGCCAAAGTTTCCCGCACATGCTTGCAAACATTGGTTGGTAGAGTTCCTTCCCTGTCTTACTCTCTCGGTCTCCTCCTCTCTCTCTTCATCTCTCTGGGGCTCTGCTTTATTAATGATCTCCACACATAAAACACATCCGGATGACTGAGACTGTCACTCATCAAAAAGTCTGTTCACAGCCAACTCTCAGTGTGGAAAAGAATTATGCTGCTTTTCCAATGGACAGGGAGTCATCACTGATTGCCCAGGCTTTCAGGTGACCGGGCCTTTAAGCCTCATTTTCAGATTCTTATGAATATTGCATGGGAAATGAAGTGAAGCTTTGCCATCGCATCGTCACAGAGAAGCGAAACAAGTCTACTGCACAAAGGGCTGGAGGATCGTTTACAACAGTTCAAATGAAAAGCTGAGATTGCGTGGCATGTTGCACAGATACACGGATTTCTTCCTGTAGAGGTGTTGTGGGGTGTCATGGTGGTTGGTATGTTGACCTCTCAGCACTGGGGATCTAGGTTCGAATCCCAGTCTTGAGTTTCCATGTTCTCTCCATGTCCATGTGGGTTTTCTCCAGGTTCTCTGGTTTGCTCCCAGAGTCCAAAAATATGGATTCAAGGTAAAATCGCTGTTTTATCTAAATTTCCCCCATAAGTGTGTGTGTCCAACCAGCTATGGATTGGTGACCCGAGTCCCCAGTATAGGATTAAGCTGAAGATGAGATCACAGCCTATTTAAAGTCACTTTTATGTACATAAAATTTTTATTAAATAATTTAATTAAAAAAATTATTTAAAAAAAGCATGAAATGACTGGTAATTATATAGAATTTTTTTTATTTCATTTCTGCTAATAGATTATTTAAAATGTTGCACATTGTACCTTTAATTTCATTTTCTCAGGCTGAAAACGATACAAACTATTAGAAAAATAGAGATAAAAAAACAACAGTTTAAGTTTAGGATTAAATACATGTAATTATTGATTCCATTGTTTGTTTATAGAAATGACTCAACTGCAAAATGGTGTTTTCACTGTAGGTTTCCAAACAGTTTCCTAAAAGATTAATAATAATAAAAAGTTTGGGGTATTTGGTTTGAAATTGAAATCCGAGTGACACTGCTTGCCTCCAGAGGAAGCTCACTGGATTATTAAGGCAAAGCCCCAGCCTGCAAGAAACAGCATCACCCAAAGCGATGCAGTAAGCATTGAAGTCCCTGCACAAATTCATTCCAGCACATGCTGCACAAGAGGCTTCCTGCACATCAACATTGTTTTCTGGGCGCATGTCTCTGCAGGCACAGCGCCGCTGGAGTGGCATGAGTATTTATTATTCAAACACCTGTGTTCCTGTATTCTGTTTTTGGAGCCAGGGAGGTGCAGAGGTCTGTGTTTGGTGTTTGGACATGCTCGGCTGTCTTGCTGTCACTGACAGCTTCACATCAAACTTGCCAGGGCCAGGAATTCCCCAATTAGCCCCAGAGCAGTGTGGATCAGCAGCCTTCGCTATGGAGACCAGAAGTTTAGCTGGGCAACTTCTAAGCTAAGAAGGCAAGCTTGATTAGAAAATCAATGTTTGTTTACATTTTTTTTTGGGGGGGTGGGGGGGTGGGGGGGGATCTGCAGGCTACTGACCAACACACCTGAACTCATCTCATTATCTGCTAAATCCTATACAAGAGACTAGGGTCATGGGGGGATTTTATAGGGGCAATTTAGATAAAGGTCATTTTGAGCAGCCAATTCACCTTGAATCAATGTTTCGGGCTGTAGGAGGAAACCTGAAGAAAACTCATACAGACACAGGGAGAACATGGAAACTCCACCCAGATCAGGATTGGAATGTGGAACCCCAGCGCTGAGAAGTGTACACATTTTTATTTAATGTCATGGTTTAAAAGTAGAAGTTTGTGTCATATGAAAGGGTTAAACAAAACGTATCCACCCTCAATAAGCAAACTGAAGATACCAAAGTGATCTATACATTGATTATCAATAGCCAGCATCGGTGTATATGATGTCAGGAGTGCATTAGAACAGCCATGCGGTGTAAAACTGGCAAATGCTATAGACCTCATCATGACCCTAGTACAGAAATCTATGACTAAATAATTATTACTTGGAATTTCTTTCATGCTAAATGTAAAAGCAGTACGACTTAAAAAGCACTTTGCCAAAAAGCTAAAAAAAAAATAATAAAAAAAGTCATCTTATGTCCGTCTGAAAGTGAACGCATTAACAAGAAGAAAGCATCTGCATTTGCAGAGGTCGACAGCAATATAATCCATTTAGCTCCAGACATAAGTTGAGCCCTGATGGATCTGGCAATGAGAGCGTTTTTGTGGATGATGTGTCCATCCTGCGCTGCTATTTAATAGTCGGTTAGTCTCTGGGTCGAACATGACAGAAAATCATTAGGCACCATAGGCCACTAACTGTCACATGAATGATTGAGAAAGCAGCGAGCCATTCAGTTCTGTGGCAGCGAAATGTCTGTCCTGAGGAGCAGAGCCCACTGAGAGCCGTGATGAAGCTACTTGGATGAGGGCCATCACCACCTTCTCAGAGACGAAATATAAGACAGATTGATACGAGCAGCTGAGATAGGACGGCGGTCTTCCGAGCCACTGAGCCATATGGTGTCTGTACCTCATCCCAAAATTTTAAATACCACTTAAAAGTTAAAATTAAAAAAGTGATCAATTTTGCCTACTGTACTTACACATTCCATCCTCCACATTTAAGTCATTACAGAACACACACTGAGTGAAGTGAGCACATGTGCCGGAGCAGTGGGCAGCCCTGTATGCATTGCCCAGGGTGAAATGAGGGTTAGGGCAGTTTAGCCCTAGCACTTGGTGGGATCTGAAAACAAACCGGGGACCTTTAGGTCACAAGGCTGGTTACTTAACCGGTCCGATGCAGTTAGATTATCAAAACAGAAAGCATCCTTTAGGGCCACAATCACAATAGCAGGTGAGCAGCATAAAGCATCTCAACATACAATGACATTCACACCATGTCTCCCTAGAATGGGAGCCACAGTGGCGTAATGCTCACCATGTGAAGATTCAGCATGATGCTCCCCTGAGTCTGATCATCCTCCCCTACGAGAGAGCTCCAGACACTCACAACCCAGATACGCTCAGACTGAGGACTCCGCCGGGACATGGCGACATGTCTGCACACCGTAACCAGCATTCCTCCACTCACCTTGCACTGACTTCACTTCATTAAGGTCATTGTTGTAAAAAAATATGACTATTTTTTAAGCTAGAAATGTGTGAAGGACACAAATCATCAAATTACTAATAAAGTCAGTGCATTTGTCATTTACTTAATTTTCTAATTGCAATTAATTATTTACAATGATCCTTATCTTATTTAGTTATCTTTGCCGCTTAATCCTTTACAAGGGACTAGGGTCACAGGGGGATCCCCATACGTCACTGTATAAATACATTCACCTTCCCCTCACACCAACATACACAGAACCTAATAGAACAACATTCAACTTTTCCTCGCAGTCGGTGCAGTAACTGCATCATTTACACTAGTTAAGCTGACAGTAAAGCTACCTGTGGTTGAGTGTGTGTGTGTGTGTGTGTGTGTGTGTGTGTGTAAGTGGGTGTTAGTAAGTGACAAACAGGCAGGTGAAAGAACTTGCTCATTCACACAGGAACTGTTTGACGCGGAGCCCTAGGGGGCATGATTATGGGGCCCTGGATGATGCTTCAGCTCGGTCTCTGACACCAGCTCCTCTCTGTATCCCTCCTCCTGCTCCCTCGCTCCTTCCCTGCCAGCAGCCTTTCTGCTGCCCTGTGTTTTATTTACTCCGAGCGCTGTGTCCGTCTCAGTAATGTATCTGCCAGGGCCCGGGAAATAAAGCTGTTTTTCTTTTTACAGCTGCCTGTACCGTTTATGGCTAATGTATCCTCAGCAGTGAAGCTATTTATCAGGTTTGAGACGTCCGGCTCACTCTGAGCACAATATTTTAGTGCAGGCTGTCCAACTATTATCACTGTGGAAAGCTTGTAAAGTATGTCACTGAGCAGTGTACATACTATATATATATATATATATATATATATATATATATATATATATATATATATATATATATATATATATATATATATATATATATATAAATATATATAAATATATATACACACATATATATATGTATATGTGTGTGTATATATATATATATATACACATATATATATATATATATATATATATATATATATATATATATAAACTTTTGTGGCGCTTTACTCTGTTGTGTAAGTTTCCAGGGTGAAAAATATTGCTTTTAAACATATACATAGTGGTAAATAAAGAACTTATTAAGGAAAAAAAGATTTGTCATAAGAATTGTCCCACACACACACACACACACCTAACTACACACAAACACACAGACACACACACACACGGCAACAAGCCAGGATTTAAGAGTAAAATATTTTCATCATGGGCTGGCAGCATCCTTTCATGCTTCCTCCTGCGGAGTTCATATAGACATGCTTGGTTTAAACCATCTTATTAAAAAAAGACAGAACAGTGGAAAAAGAGAGAGGGGTGGGGTGGGCAGGGGCCTGTTGTAAATCCTGACACTTCTATGCGCACTTGAATTCCGTTTCAAACACTTGTCTTTCCTTACCATAATAGATGTCAGCCCCTCTGATGTAGCTGGAGCAGGAGGCTGAATAAAAAGGTCTCACTCTCGTGCGTTCTGTAGCTATCATCAGATGCGCCCCTGTGTTGTTCCACATCAAACGCGGGAGACGCAGAAGCACCTGCCGCACTCTCAGCACATGAAGCGAAATATCTTCAAATCAGTTGTCCAAGACATTTTCCCCTATTAGGGCTCTACCCCTGTGCAGACTTAGAGGCTGAGACAGACTCTTCACATAAGCTAAGCGAGCCACTATGTTCCAGCTGGCAGATCAGAGGCCTGGGATGCTTTTTTCAATAGCCTGCAGTAACACAGCATTTACACTGCAGAAGAGAGAAAAGCGGCCTGCGGATTGAACGTTACGACAACAGCGGAGGAAAAAAAAAAAAAAACTATGAAAACGGGTGTACACAGCTGTCTGTCACTCACTCACACACAGAGTAAACCGAATAACTTTGAAATATAATACAGAGCTTTTAAGAAACTATTTTCTAATTATCATTTATTATCTTCTACTTAATCCTATACTAGGGTCCAGGGTCGGACGCTGGGCGGATAAACCCAGGTCAGGGTGCCAACCCATTGCTGGGCATACACTCGCTCACACACATACACACTATATAGTGACATTTTAAATGTACAGCAGCCAATTTACCTTGAATTTACCTTGAATGTTTTCGGAATGTGGGAGAAACCAGAGAACCCGGAGGAAACCCATACTAATGCTGGGAGAACATGGAAACTCCACCCAGACCGGGATTCAAACCAGGATCGCCACTGCTGACAGGCAAAGATGCCAAATCACTAATCGACCATGCCCCATTTTTTAAGAAATTAAATATAATCATTAATAATATAAACAGTGCCCAATGATTGATTGCCCCCCAAGCCTGCCCCTAGTCCTTAGTATGGGATTAAGTCTAAGATAAAAATATTTGGATCCAGATTGGAGACATGGATCATTCATTTGAGCATTAATACTGACAAAAACAGAACCTCTCGTGAAACCCTCACCCCGTTTTCTCATCAGTGGTTTGGTCTCTCTCGTCCATGTCGTCGGACTTGTCGATATTTTAATTAGATTCACAATAGGGATTTCTGCACAAAGCTTTTTTGAGGATATCGTGGCTTTTTGAAGTAAATCCAATAAGTCATAATTAAGATAACACACTATCACCTGACTGAGCTGGTGGTAATGGAAAAACGAACGATGTTAATCAGTAATTCACCGTTTGATAGAGCGCTGTAGATTAAAGCAACAAGCAACGCAAGAAACATTTAAAGACTTTTTATAGTTTGGAATTTTGGTGAATTTAATATTTGATTAAGAAAGTTTTTTAGGTGAGTGAAAAATTGTTTCAATCTGCATGTTGCCAGAAGTATGAAGAACCTACACTTTTATATAGTATAGGTCAATTCTATATTATAGTTTATTAAACAGGCTATCAATCGCTGGGCACACACACACACACACACACACACACACTGTACAGGAGACAGTTAGATAGGGGCAATTTAGAGGACGCAATTTACCTTGAATCCACGTTTTTGAACTGTGAGAGGAAACTGGAGAACCTGGAGAAACCCATGCAGACACGGGGAGAACATGGAAACCCCACATCTCCACAGCTGAGAGGCAGCTGAGAGGCCCTGCACTAGAATGTAGAAGTTTGTGTCCAATTAAAAGTTAAGGGTTAAATAAAAACTTTTTAACTGAACTTATTTTTTTTTATTATTATTAAAGTAAGACAAAGTCTTATTTCCCAAAAGCAACAAAAACTCAGCATCAATAAGAAACCAGATTAGTGATAATCAGTGAATTTGGAGAGTCGGTGGTTGCACGTGTGCTTTGTTCCGAGGCTCAGGCCGTGCTGGGGTGGGTTCGGGGAGGGCAGTGTAATCTGGGCAGATCATGTTTTCCAGGTCTCAGATACAGAAAAACAGCTCTGGCAGCTTGTCGTTTCATCTCCTGCACTGGGGTCCAAAACAAAGAGAAGATGATTGATTGGATAATGAATAATTTAGAGTCGGAGGGCAGAGTAGACAGAGAGCAAGGCCTTGCTGCCTCACGTCTCCACTTAAAGATTGGATTACATTAAAAAAGCGAATCGTGTCAATGCGGGCCATCACGGCACAGCTGTGGACGTAAACCACGCCGAGGAGGTTCAGAAATCACACGTGCCTCCATTTTTTATTAAATAACGAATATATCGGAATTTAGTTTTAATTAATACATCACGTTTTTTATTCCATTAATTGCTGGTAAATATTAATATAAGGGAGCACTTAATGATCTTGTCTTCAGTGTACATTTGTTGTAATAAATCAGGCACTAAAATGGGGTCATAACACACGGGCCTATAAGGAACCCCCGATAATAAATAAAGTCCAGCTCTACCGCCTTGTATTGTTTGAATTTATAGTGTGTGTATTAGACCTCACCATGGAAACCATTTGATAAACAATACCACACGTAGAAGAAAAGCCCCATCGCACTGCCAATAAACACATCAAGCTGTCTGCAGCGCCTTTACTGACCACAGGGGGCACCAAGGTGATGCACTTGCCACAGCATGCAGAGAGGGTTCAAAATGCACGCAAGGCTTTTTAAAATATCAACCCTCATGAAATTTCATTTGGATTGTAAATGTAGTGTAATTGACTGTCATAAATGTGCAATGGGCCCCTGAATCCACTGACATTGTGCTGGCTAATCAACTCATTTGAAAATGAATAGAGATCTATTAAGAGAGAACTCAGTATTTCATGTGGTTAGAAAGGACGTTTTTTTCTCCATCAAGAACTTTTGGGCATTTTCACACAAAATAGCTTATTTAGCACCTAGTGCTGGAGTTCTAATGGTCTTGTCACACAATATGAAATTGTACATTGGACTCAGTTCACAAAAAGTTGAATGAAAAATAAAGAATGTATTTTTGGAACGTTCTACCTGTTAGTGCCTCAAAGGGCACAATTCATTTACCTGCAGTGATACTACAGTACGATGAAGGGAACTAATATATACACATTAAATGTATAAGACGGACAGGTTTGGCTAAAGTTGCAGAAAAGCACGCCTACGAAGCACTGACATAATTATCGGCGCCAATGAGAGCCCCTCGTCTGCAGGTCCAGCAGTCAGCGCACAAATGAACAGCTCAGAGGTGAGACATACTGCGAGAGGGGACAAGAGAACGAAAGGCACAGAGAGACAGAGAGAGAGAGAAAGAGAGAGAGAGAGAGAGACAAACCAAGAAAAAAAGAGAGATAGGGGAAGTGAGGTGCTATCACACCCCCTGTCATTATTCCTCTCCTGCCAAGTGGGGGACCTGTTTGAGGTGTATAATATCTGTAACCTTGAGGATGGAGAGATAGAGAGCTAGATAGAGAAAAATAAAGAGAGATGGGGAATAAGCAAGAGATGGACTCTGACAGACTCGGAGGCTGTGTGACAGGTCAGTGCTTCACTTCGTTACTTTCGCCAGCCCTTCCCGTACTGCTTCTTTCCTGTGTGAGATGCATGAGCAGGACTGGCTGAGCAAACGAATGTGACACACAGAGGGACTGCAAAAAATCCCGAGCAGACGGAAGAGTTTGGCTTCCACACGGTGTGAAAAGCCGTTATGTGGGGCTTCCGTCTCAATGTTATTAGCTGCAATTCATATAAAAAAGGACTGCACTAGATGCACACATCACAACAGTGTTTCAAAAGGTGACGCCTGATTATACTTTTTCAGTATTCAGCATCTGAGTGACGGCTCAGTCCTCATATGAAGTGAACAGAAACAGTTAACAATGACTAAACTCCTGTTGTGTAGCTATTTGCTAATTCAGCCTTTAGAACGCTTTCTCACATTTTTCTGTTGCTCTAAATCTAAATCCCTGTGCCTGAGTGTATGAATATATTTAATAGTAAATATAAATAAAAATAAATATAGTAAATATAGGCGGCACGGCTTAGTGGTTAGCACGTTCGCCTCTCAGCGCTAGGGATTCCCGGTTCGAATCCCCATCTGGGTGGAGTTTCCATGTTCTCCCCGTGTCTGCGTGGGTTTCCTCCGGGTTCTCCGGTTTCCTCCCACAGTCCAAAAACATGGATCAAGTCAATTGAATTCTCAAAATTGCCCCATATAGAGTGTGTCTGTGTGAGTGAGTGTGTGCCCAGCGATGGATTGGCGCCCTGTCCTGGGTCTATCTGCCCAGCGCCCGAGATGTTCTCCCCTGAATGGGCATGGGGAACCCCACCGCGACCCTAATAGAGGATAAAGCGGGAGATAATGAATGAATGAATATAAATTAAAAAGAACACACAAATTAATAATACTAGTAACTATTTATTAGAAAAAAAGTATATGTAGACATGTCTAACTGTCAATCAAAATCAAACTCTGACCCCAGTTTTTAATAGTGCTTAGACTACAACATACATCTTAATGAATAAACAAATAAAGCTACAGTTTCATTTAAACACCTCAGTGACACTGCTGGGACAGGAATAATGCACCAACCAAATAAAACCTGCTCTGTGGTCTATTAGAGAGTAGAGGTGTAGTACACAGTATGCAGAAAAACAGATGAACTACAGAATGTAAATGTAGAACTAGTGGAACTGAGAACAAGTGGAACAAAACGGAGGTGTGTGATGGGTGTCTAAATCACATAAAAAAAATTAAAAAAATTATCTTTGGAATGTGGGAGTTTGGAGTCTCTAGTAAACCCACAGAGGAAGAGGACATGAACCCAGGACCTTCTGGCAGAGGTGATTACCACTGAAATAAGAGCTGACCAGGTCCAAGTAACGCAAACAATTTTATTCTCATACACATCTCCTTCAGCTTCTCTTAAAAAGTTTAAGTAATATATTTCTCAGTGCAGTAAGAAACAGAAAAGTTTTCATAGTACCAACCGTTTGCTTCTGAGGTTCGCCTGCATCGCGACTTCAAAGTGCTCGTCTGCTCGAGCAAGTAACTGCTGTAACTTTGATGCAAGTGACTGTAACTCTGAATTCAGTTATAGATTGTGTAAAGTTAAACCTACAGGAAGCCGAAGACGAGAGGACGTTCAGCCGTTCACTGATCCCCAATTCATGTCATCTTCTAATCCTGTCTCCTGAATGTGTTCATATCAATATTCCCTCCTGAAGTGGCACCACACGACGGAAGACCTCCGCGTTGAGGACAATTACACCTACAAACGCACATCCAACGCAAACCCAACGCAGGGGCATTCTCGCAGCAGTGATAACAGGACCATGCAAAATGAATGACAAGAGTGAAGCATACATAAATTCCAGCCATGTTAAGATGATTTTCCCCTTTCAATAATGAATCACCAGCAGAACGGCATCAGCATTCAGAGAAGAAGAAAATAAGTCAGGCTCTCTGGGAACAAAACTTCTACATTTAATCTGGGTGCGAAAAAAAAGAAATAAATAAAACAGACGCTCGCATGCAAAGTACTGAAAAACAGAATGCATCGCAAGTTCCATAGCATGCAAATTGCCCCCCGAATATACTCGAAGCTTATCTGTCCTTGTCTTTGTGATTGACAGGATTTTTTTAATGTGCAGATTATAAATATTTATAATTGGGTTGATATATTGGCAGCTCGCTGTTGCCAAGTGCATCTTCCGAAATAAGGGCGGCAGAAAGACAGATAGGCACTGTGAAATCTTAGAACACAATATGGCATGCTGATGGCACAGCCTGCAATAAATAAGCCAGGCTTTTGAGCACTGCCGACTTTTTTTTGTAGGAGTTAATGAGTGGAGCTATTTCAGTTTGAGCTGTCAGTGTTGATTGGTGGCAGGGTCCTCAGGGGCCTGGGCAGCGATACATGGGTTCAGGCTGAAGTCGACATGGCCTCGCCACATCTCTGTACAGTAAAGTGAAAAGGTAAACTTTGGTTTTGAATTCAGATGTCAAGCCATTATCACGAAGGTCAAAACCCCGTGACTGGGTTCTAAACGCTGCCAAGAAACAAGGCATCGTGTCATACCGCAAGCTGTATACTTGTGTTTTTGTTAGATGATGTGTAAGCTACATAAGCCCTACATATGTAGAATCTGTCACGCATAGTCTGTCTCCGTCGGTTCCCTCACCATTCAACCTCTACAAAGTCATCCAACATCAACATTCCAGTTTTAAATAAAAGTTCACACCCTCCCAGAAAGCTACAGCAGAGAAGGGTTCTAAACAGAGAACACTATTCTTTGGTTTAGCTGCACTGGGTGAAGAATTTGGGTATACCCACAATGCCTTTATTATTCTGCTGCTGCCAGTGTGTTAGGAGCTTGCTGTGAACAGCTGTCAGCTGCCTTGTCTACCTCGACTGTTCTGCATAAAGCAATAGTTGGGAGGGAAAAATGAAAAGAGGGTAAGAGAGACCTCCTGAGTGATGGAAGGAGGCACCTTTATATAGAAGAGAAAATAAAGAATGTGACCAATGGGAGGCCTGAATTGGGATCATAGTCCAAACTAATGTTTAATATGACCTACCACCAAATATATCCAGCATCTTCCACTTAATCCTCTACTAGGTTCACAGGGGGGTTCCCATGCCCATCAAGGGGAGAAAGTTTTGGTCGCTGGGCAGATACACCCAGGACAGGGCGCCAATCTATCACCGAGCATACACACTCACACAGACACACTACATATTTAAAGCAGCCAATTTACCTTAAATCCAGGTTTTGGGCTATGGGGATAACATTGGGATTCAAACCTGGATCCCCAGCACTAAGGCGTGAACGTGCTAACCACTACATCAAATACATCCATTACATAACCATAGAACACTCTGTAGTCCAGAAGCATCCCTGCAGCCCGGGGACCAGCTTCACCGAGGCTACATAACTTCAGTCCACAATAAAACCAACAGAAGATGAATATAGTGGAATAACATCCTGGTTATTTACCAATCATCCTTCAAAGAACTTAGACGTGTGCAAATTGTCCAGCCGCAGTCTAAACAGGATATTTATTATCTTTGCTTTGTCGCACGCTTTATTAAATCTCACAGGGTGTTTGATTTTAATGCGAGCATGAAATACAAATCCTTCAAGCAGATTAAACTTGGAATCATGCTGGCCATGTAAATTATGTGACAACAGGGAGCCATGTGCAATTAGCATGCGGGCTACAGCTAGTGCAATTAGGCAAAACAGACAGCTAGCACAGACCAGGAGAAGAGCTATATCAAAAAATACAACCAAAAAAAGAGCAGGCATTTCGATTGCTATTTCATTTCTACTGCAGTGTGGACGTGACCGGATATTTACAAACTGTACATGGAGAACAACATGCTGTGTGTCAGATTTAAAGGAGGCCAAACATACGATGTTGCTATAGTTTGCATTGTTTCATTATTCAATGCAGCGAACACAACTTCTTTGCTGCACTTATTAAGTTATCTCTTCCTCTTACTGTAAAGATGGACTTTGTAGTGCTACGATTACACATTATAGTTCATCTGATTGTGTACTACAGTGCATACTGTGTGCTGGGGACTTTTAAGTCATTAATTGGAAGGAGAATTGAAAAACAGATAGACATGATGTTTTAAATCATTTGACCAGAACCCAATCCAAATCTACACAAGAACCCAACAAGTAAAACTGAGCGATGGCAAAGAACTGTCTTATTAAACAACGGCAATGAACAGCGATTTCAAAGAGGCCAACAGGAGCGAACCATTCAGACCAGAGTTGATTGGTCGTAAGTACTAAGCGCTCCTGTCGAGTGTGGTATTTGTACAAACACACAGCGGACTGTAATGTAACTCGCACTCCACCTTCCTTAAGAACCTTCTCTAAGGGCTCCAGTTTGTTTTCCAATAGCAGTCAGGTAAAGTTGTTCCCTCTTAAGTTCAGTGGAAGTGAGAACAAAATAGCGGTGTGAAGTTGATGAGGCCATTAACGCTGTTGTGTAGACAGAACTCTCATGTTAACACATCACAATCGGCTAGATACTGCTAGAGTTCATTTAAAATTGGGTTCGTCCTCCATTGTTGTAAATAGAGCTATAGTTACTGTGATATCACAATCACCAAATAATTAGAGTATATTGTGTTCATCGTGAATGAATTCGAAAAATAAACTTTATCCACACATATTTATTCAGACAATATAATTGACTTGTTAAAAAAGAAGCTTTCTGAAACAGCAGTTTCAGATCTAAACTAATGTCCAACTCAATTTAATTTAAACATCAAGACAGAATTTCTTACAATAACAGTTCTAGTAATTAATAATAATAACTAGTACCAGTTACTAGTTAGAACAGTTATGAGAAATCATAAATTTACCCATCTATATGTTTCAGCAATTATGGACAATTATAAGGACCCCCCCCCCCCCCCCCCCCCCCCCCGCCAGAACAGAGGGACCTATAATATATAAGTATTAATAAAGTTGCCCCTAAATAAAGTGTGTATGTGTGTGTGTCAGCAAGAGATCTGCCCAGCCCCCTCTGAATGGGAACACCCACGACCCCACCCCCCCCCCCCCCCCCCCCCCCCCCCCCCCCCCCCCGACTATAGGATCAAGCAGAAGATGACACGAGTTGAGATGAAATCATGATTACACATATTTTAGATTGAGTGACAGGTCAGTAAATTTGCCAATCTAGAACCTAAAAGCAAACTGCAAAGCAGGCATAAACTGTTGACACACCGGTTAACTCAAACTGACTAAAGTGAACCGACCAGGTAGTCGCGTTGTGGAAGCTACAATGTCTGAAACAAACAGTGGTTTTGAGTAAAAATGCGGCACGTGCAACGATCTGCCCGTTATTTTCCTCTTCATCTCTGAGAGAACCGTAAAACAAAAGGTTCCACTAACAAAGCTTTCCACTGAGACTTGACACTAGTGTTAGTATCTATTTACATACTAAAAATGCACTGGCAGCAATTTGCATAATGTTTCTTGTAGCTGTGTGCTCTGGGGAACGGCATTGTAACATATTGATGCTTAATGAACTCTGAAAAAAATTGATTTTCCACAGAGTGAATTAAGAAATGCATTATAGCTGTTAAAGCAATCTTGGGGGAAATCTGCGCCTTCCACTACTAAACTACGCTTGATAAGTAATAAATTACACGTTACACATATTTGCCTTAATTCATGCTAATATTGCCCAATTAATGTATCACAGGAGCTCTCCAGCCAGCCACATGAGCCTTCATTATTTATCTTGCTTTGGTTCTCTGTATGTTCAGGTTTCATTTTGATTTTGGCTCCATGCATACTAACCCGTCATCACACAGGTGTGCATGCATTTGTATATTTGAGGACGTGCAAGTAAATGTTAGTGACCATGATATTATTGACAATATAACATGCCTCTCAACGCTTCACATTCGTATCAATGTGTGAAATACATTATTTTAAATCATGTACCATGAATGTAAATACAGATTCATATAAACAGCGAGTCGATTCCAGATAAACACTAAACTGGGATCCCGTTACTTAGTGATCAAAGATAAATTTAAAAACCGGACTGGAGTATGCCTCGGGAAAACAGTTTATTAACAATTTTGTATTTTATAAAATTGTTACAAGCACACTATAATAAAAACTAGGTTTAACTGTGTTTTTATCACAGTGGTTTTATCAAAGGCACTTAATACTGTGTATTATTGTGAATAAATAATGTAATTTATTCACAATGACGCACACCCTCTGGTGTACAGTATTAACACAACACCATCATTATAATAGAAATGTAAAACTAATATGGTTACAAGGTAAAGCTAAACAAAGCTATTATGACAGAGCAGCAATGTAAAAAGGATTTACCTTTTGCAAAATTATTACTTTGATATTTTAGTTTGTTAGCAGAAACAGATGCCGTGTGGGTGGTGTGTGTGTGTGTGTGTGTGTGTGTGTGTGTGTGGACTCTGCCTCTTCCTCCTGTAGCTTAAACAGGACATTGGCCTTCCTTCCCTTTCCTTCGTTCTCTGCACCGATGACTCAGTGTTTACCCACTCTGACATTCGGTTCTCCTATCACAGCGCAGTGATGCCACTTTTCCATTCAGTTACACTGTGAGTATGCGGCAGCTTGAGACACACTTGGCTAACTGTACACCCCACACCCAAAGCTTACGAAGAGCATCAAATATATAAAATCAAAACCAGAGGACAACAAACAACTCAATCCACTAAAGCAGAAAGAAGCCAGAGAACAGATAATGAAGATAAACACTACAGTAATTATATACAACAGACAGGACATAAGAGCTACTTACAGTTTAACCCTAAAGCTCAGCAGGAAAGCTAGTTTGTGGGGGGTTTGTATGTTCTCTCAACTTCTGTGTGGGTTGTTGGGTACACCCTGCACTTCGAAGTGTACATACAGATTTATCCCGGTGAAAAGGTGGGATTGCTTCCTACAACCTTTTGTTGTATGAGATTCAAAAATGCATTGCACACTTATAATACACACAAATCAAAAACAGAATATATCTTACAATATTTTATGTTACCAGGTAACTTTAGGTATATAATATGATAGAAATATTTATATATAATATAATATATATAAATATTTATATACAAGTATTTTTTAATCTTCACTCAATAGAAAAAAAGGAGCTGCTTAGAAAAAAGCAGTTACACACAGTGTCCTGTTTCTAACACACCGGCAACACTAACTAGTCTGTTCTCATCATGCTCCCATTAAAATGCTTAAGCGCCGATGGCTTTTCCACTAAATTAGAGAAAACAAAATCTCCTGATTAGTCAATTAAGTGCCACATTAGCTCAGGAGTTAATTAAAAGATAGGGCACAGGCTTTAAGAACAGGCTAAGGCAGAGTGTTTAAACAGGAGAGTGAACAAATGGTGCTTATTAAAACTTACCATGAGTCACTTGCCATCTTACATGGTTGCCCTAAAGCAACACAAACAGACTGTCAGGCAGACGGTTCCTGCATATGTGCATGTTAAACTTAGATACACAGAGAGAAGGAACAAATCCATAGCAGCTAGCGTGCAGGATATAAAGATTAAGGGATGACGTGCAGTACAGTACTGAACATTCTGGGACATACACACTTAAGGTCAGGGTTCTGAGGACATGAAGGAAGTCGTTAAAGGATATGGGACTAAAATCCTTCAAAATGATAAGATTATATCAGTCTCATCATCTTCCTCTTGATCCTACAGTATACTAGGGTGGCAGGGGTGCCCTATGCCCATCCAAAGAAGAATATCCTGTGTGCTGGACAGATACACCCAGGAAAGGTCGTAGGGGCAATTTAGAACAGCCAGTTTACCTTCAATCCATGTTTTTAGACTATGGAAGTGCACTGGCAAAACCAAAAGAAAGCCCACACGGATACGGGGAGAACATAGAAACTGGAACCTGCATAACCAACGCTGAAATACGGAAGTGCTCTTCACCACACCACCATCCAGAACACAATTATTTAAAGATATTGTGGATAAAGCTGGTCCTACAAACCATTTGCATCCAGCTTTTTAATTTCTCATTAAAAAAAAAAAGAGAAAATATAATTTTCAAGAGGGTATGATTTCATACTGTATATACATTGCATTGGTTACTCTGCATTCTCACATTGATGGAACGTTAATTGCAAACTGTTGAAACAAATACATGAACAACATTATTAAAATTGAGGAAGTGATCTTTTGGTTTAGTTACTATTTATTCACAAGCCGAAAAATGATTTGTCTCGGCATGCGCACGACGAGGATGTGCGCCGGTGCCCCTGGTGCCGAGCGGTGCTACACTAAAACATCACAGTTCACTGGCTGTGTTGCCATTTCAGCGTCACTTTCTATCCAGAACAATGCGACAGCTGACAGCTTGCACCGAGAATCAGCCCACTAAGCTGAATTATTTCTGCCATGTGTTAATTTATTAACAACCTTTGCATGTTCTAACGTCGCCGATTTGCATATGCAGTTTTAACCTGGAAATAAGATCATAAATATTTCTCAGTCAGACAACTTCTCTTTGTTAGTCACGTTTAAATCGGAGAGCAAGAAATGAAGAGGCGGAACGATGAAGGGCACGTCGCTAGCTTATTTTTAATTCAGAGATTAGGGAGCCCTCCATCACAGGTGCATTCCAAACATCTGTACATCATAATTCAGCATTTGCATACGTTCTGACCTGCGATGAGCAGAAATGTGGTGCAGTATGATGGACGCCGTTGCTTTTTTCCAATGTACACGCATAGAATGGCAAGAGGGATGTTTTGAGCTTGAACAAAGCTAGTACATAACTTATAGGAGCTGTATTCCTAAGGTACCAGGACAAAAACAGTAATTCCTAGGAGGGAACTCTACAGGTTCCTCTCCTCTGAAGCGAGAAGTTCCTTGTGTATAATCCCTAGTTTATATAGAGAAGCCATGCTAAGCCCTGAACATAAATAATACACTGCATTCCAGATGCAACATGCTTTGTCAGTACAACAGACTGCTTTTGAATACTGAGTACACAAGACAGAGACACAAACACGCAAGTCTACAGTCTGAAAGAAGTTTCACAAAGTGTACTTATACCTCCGAGTGCTGTTCAAATCTAAATACAACCTGTTTATTTCAAATAGACATAAAATAATTTTTCAAACATTTACAGGAATTAAATTGCTAAATGTGCCACCGTGGTTCTTTGTTGTTCTCTGATCGATAAATGCAGTAGCAGTCAAAAGTTTAGCTACACCTCCATCTTGCTCTATTCTTTATTTCCTCCATTTATCATATAGATGGACTTTGTAGTTTTAAAATTACCGACTGTAGTCTGTCTGTTTTCTTGTTGTTGTTAGTCCCCTGTTGGTTCTAGGTCCTCTATTGGTCAGGACCATCACAGAACAGGTATCATTTGGGTGGTGGATTGTTTATTGTTAGTTCTGCAGTGACACTGATGTGGTGAGGGGGTTTTAGTGCAGCTGTGCTGCTGTAGTTTCACTTCTCCACCTCAGTGACACTGCTGGGATAGGAATAATGCACCAACCAAATACTACTATATTACTATAATATGGTGCCACTATTGGGGTTCTGACCATTAGAACAGAGTAAAGGGGACGTACACAGTACATACTGTAGAACACAAACAGATGGACTACAGTCTGGAATTGTAGAACTACAAAGTCCATCTTTACGGTAAGTGGAGCAAAAAAGGGGCATGTCCAAACTTTTGCCTGATACTGTATATTGTTCTCTCTCTCTCTTTATATATATAAATAAATAAAACAGGGATTAATTATTTGGCCATAATAATATCAGCCATGCATTTAATATCAAAGCAGAAAAACAGTCAGCAGTAGAAGACTTCAGATAAAAGCCGGGCAAATAAATGATATTCAACAAACACTGACGTATGCAAAAGGCAGACAGACAGCTGTAAATAACAGAGGAATTTCTGAGGGAAACTTCACTCTTTCATTAAAATTTCAAACTGTATTGCCGGATTAATTTTTTACAAATGTGAATCTTCACGACTTCGCCTTTTCATCAGACTCGCAACGTCGCCGATGCACTGTGTTCTATCCTGCACAGCCTTCTGGCAAACAACATGCCCATCAATTTTGTTCTATATTCTATTAAAACTATGACCCATCAAATACTGTTCATTCATGTTTAATAGCTGCTGTCAAAGCTTCGGTGTAGAGCGCAGATCTGGCTACAGTACACAGCTCGGCTTATACACCGCACAAAACAAATGTGTCACTTGCTGGAAATGACTCCAGGCCATTCAAGTCACTTAAGTGTTGTTAAGAGGAAATACAAACCACTGATTTGATTTCCACAACACATCTATATCAGAATGACACACAGTGAAAGTGACAACTCATTTACAGCTGAAGGGCTGAGTACAAGTAAATAAACAGGCACCTCGACTTCACGTCGCTTTCAATTTGCCTCTCCATTAAGCCATTGATTAAATACATATACATAAATACAGAATGCACAATAAGCACCATAGTGTAAGGTTTAAAGTCTTAGTAAGGGAGCGAGCAACCTGGCCGGGTCCCATACACACATCCAACACTTCTTCCTTTTCAGCTCTAAAGCCTTTGCCACAAACAGCACATGTGCATGCGCTTAGAATTCTAATTCAGCACGGCAAAATGCCTTCCAGCCACAATACATGAAAGAGAGAATGCTCAGCATGTATCAGCCTCAGACAGGTGTTGTCAGCTCAACTTCAAAAAGATGAACATTTAACTTTAGGATCATTCGGTGCCCTGCCTGTCGTCGGTGGCTTGTTTTCTTATCTCGCTTAATGGCGTACTCATGTCATTGACATCTCTGGGTTTGCTGCTTCAAGGTAAAAGATATTAAATTGTAATGCCATATGGATTCGGAAACTTTAAATAAAATGTAAAATATCAATATGGCAAAGTAATCAGACTGATGAATTCACACATCGGACCGTTTCAAATTATAAAATCCTAACGCAGGAGTTTTCCCGTTTCTGTACTGAACGGACCAAACACTAATCTAGAATAAAGATAATAAATAAAATAGGGGCATGACAGCTTAGTGGTCAGTATGTTCACCTCTCAGTGCTGGGGATCCAGGTGGAGTTTCCATGTTCTCCCTGTCTTTGCATGGGTTTCCTGTGGATTCTCTCCCACAATCCAAAAAAAGGTAAGTCGGCTGCTCCAAATTGCCCCATATAGTGTGTGTGTGTGTGTGCCCAGCGATAGATTGGCACCCTGTCCTGTGTGTATCTGCCCAGTGCCTGGAACGTTTTCCTCTGGATGGGACATGAACAGCATTAACAAGAGGCTCATAAAATACAAAAGATTCTTTAAAAGCCTGAAAAGGAAAATATATGACCAAATGAAATGGTATAAATTTCCAAACAGGGTTTAAAGAGGTTTATAAAACAGTTGCAGATAAATTACAATAAAGAAAATATGAAAAAAACATTTATGGTCTCTGTCACACTCAATTAAGCTCCCTAGGTAATGACCCCATTTGCATTGTAAAACGTCCCAATGCGTGCAAACATTAACGGGGACAGGACCTGGAGAGATTAATTGAGAGTGACATTACTTGAACTCTCGCTTTTTTTTTTCTTCCCTACTTGTCCTTCCCTGCTCTGTTTGGCTTAGTTCACTGATGGATCTAGCGCCATTATTCTAATACCAAACTACAAGAGTGCATATCGGAAGTCCTTCAAACTTTGACATGTATGAGAGGACAGAGTGATACATTATGCATAGGATGCCGGCTGAGGACTTCCTTTCTTTGTGGGGCTGATCCTAGATTTAGACAGCTGAAGGAAGGAAATGGTGCTCAAGACTCACCACACTGTCAAACCTGTCTATATGTGTAATAGTGCTATATGCTCAAATCCTCAAATTTCAAAACTACCAACAGAGAACCAACCCCTCACACGTGGCATCTCAATTCTGAGAGTAATAAAAGTTCATTGCCAAAGAAGTCTGTAAGCGCAGTCTATCTGTTACTCTGTCTTAGAAGAAAATTATTTACCATATGACGCAAGCTCTGTGAAATCCATTAAGACCTACATACATTAAAGAAGCATGTGCATAAATACTGTAGTTTGTGTTGGAAGCAAGTCTTATTGATTTTCCCAGTGCAGCCATTCTTATTTTACATTTTAAAGAAGGTTTATTGACATCCAGAATCTCAAACTTAATATTAACAAGAACAGAATTAAGTTCACAGACAGACAAAAGTTTAAACACTCCTCATTTTTGCTTCACTCATTGTTCATGTTCTCAGTTCCAATGCCTGTACAGATGGACTTTGTAGTTCTACAATTCCAGACTGTAGTCCATCTGTGTGATCTAGACTATATACTGTGTACGTCCCATTTACTCCGTTCTAATGGTCTGAACCCCAATAGTACCACCAGAGAGCAGATATTATTTGGTGGGTGCATTATTCCTATCCCAGCAGTGTCACTGAGGTGTTTAAATAAAACTACAACAGCACTGCTGCACTAAAACCCCCTCACCATAACAGAAAACCTATAAGAAAGTGCACAGTCATCAGGACAATAGGACATTTGTAACTGGGCGTCATTGACATTGCAACGATAAAGGAGCCCATGAGCCTATGAGTCCAATAAGGTCATGCGGAGAGGATTTACCTGAAATTTATCTGTTTATCTGTGAGATTTACTGTGAGAGGAAAACTGAGAACCCAGAGAACGCTGTCGACACACGGACACATGGAGAACACGGAAACTCCTCTCAGATCAGATCCCCAGCACTTAGAGGTGGACGTACAAACCACTATAGGGTTGACACTATTATGTATATTCCACAGGGTATACAGTTCTTAGTATTCAAAAAACCAAAGACTGAAGTACAGAGAGAGACACGAAAACCCGGTTTTGAAAATAAATAAATAAATAAATAAATGAATAAATAAATTCCCGTGAGTAAAAAGCAAAAAGTCATTTTATTAACAGCTTTATTTTGAAAATCATTGTGTTACTGCTTTAAACGCACAGTCTGTTATTTTTGTCTTACCAAGAATATATAGAAGTAAAGGAATGTAGACGTAGACAAGGTTAAACAACGACAATAGAAATCTGCACTCTGCATCGAGCATAAAAACACAAAACAACAAACACAAAAGCAGATTCACAGTCTTTCCTTTTTCATTTGATGGCACTTGCAACTCCCAAACAGGGTCGTCCAGGTAAAAGCTTTGGTTCTTTAGTTCGGAATGTTTTAATGCATGTCTTTGACACTCTGATCACAAGGTGCTAATCAAACTGAGGATTGTCGATCAAACAGCAAATGATTAAGAAAATAAGTAGAACAAAAACCTCTTTCTAATACTGGATTATTTGCAGACTGGTATCTATTAAAGTTTTACCCTGCAGTGTCTCCGAGATGAAACATGAAAGTGAGTTGTGCTCTGAGAAGCTTGAGATTAAAAGAAGAAAGCTGCTTAGTGAAGACATCGTTGCAATTTTTTAATTCTAATCTTATTCCTTTAGGAAGAGTTCAGTTAAGCGGTTTCTGTTCTTACACAGCACTGCTGAGATGATTCGGATTTAAAAAACGTACCAATATCAAGCAATTATCAATAGCTGATTAACATCGATTGGTTTTCGATGGTTTGTTAAGGAATGTTTCGTATTTTATAAGTCCAGTTTTTTTAAAAGCTTTGACCGTGAGTAAACAAACTTTCATGAAATAAATGATTAAACTAGATCGGCTGCTCGTGCAAAAGATCTCCAGTTAAAATTTTACAAAAACAAATTGGCATTAAGACTAAAGCATATCTACACACAGTACATGACGTTCTCCAAATCTGACGTTGGTACAGAAGGTTCACTACAGTCAAAGAATTTCTAGCTCGGTCACAAAGCTACAGTAGACAACACCGAAAGACAATTAAGAGCACAAATAGGCAGTCAGTTTATAAATACAACAAAAAAGCAAGGAGCGAGAAGAGAAGGGGGGAAAAAAAAAAAAAAAAAAACACAGACATCTGATCACTGACAGTCCAGGACAAATGAATGTCAGAATGACAGAGCTGTTTAAAACAACATTATTCACTCATTAAGATCAAATTCCAAACATAAGGCTGAAAATAAAGCTTTCACATCAGCAAGCGGGATGTTGTTGGCACGTATTAAATGAGACGTCACAGTAAAGGAAAGTTTGCGCACACAGGACACTGATGTTTTGGAGTCTGAAGTCAGGCTCTGGTTTGTGATGTTCCAGTTTGATACCCGTTTAAAGACAGAATAACAACTGGTTCCTTTGAATGAAAGTAACTTGAAAGCTTTTTTTAAGATCAACTACTTACTGGAGAGGTTCTCGGAGATGATTTCAGGATACATCCAAGTGCCTTTATTACATTTACGTTTGCAAAAAAAAAAAAAAAAGTAATTTAAAAAAAAAAAAAAAAAAAAAAAATTGGTCTTTGGTCATCCAAAGAGAGCTGGTCCCTGTTTTCTCAAGTTTCTCGCAAAAATACTCTAGGGTTTGCTTTTTAAGGGTTCTGGTTTTGTTTTTACAAGGTTAACATCTGGCAGAAACCTGAACACAGATCAGATGCACTCTTTACTTTCAAGTGATTCTGTTTCAATTTATCAATTTCTTATTCAATTCTCTCTGTACTGTTTTTCCTCTGTGAGGTCCTCAATCCATCTGTCTGTTTGAAATGTGTTTTAAACCACATTTTAATCCTAAAATGATATTTAAATGGCACAGATTTGTTTCAAACAGATTTGAAAACAAAATCACAGCACACTTACACCGATGTTTTGTTTGTGCCCATTCTGAAAGGGTAGCTAAAAAGGTCCCTTAAATTTGGTCAGCCTTAGGTCACATGGCACAAACACCAAAATGTTATATTATATAGTCCTAAAACTGTATGCAAAAAGAAGAAAGCAACATAAAAAGGGTTATTGTTGCTTCAAATCCACTCCCCACACTGAGAATACTGTCCAGTTATGATAAACAATAGCAGCAGCCACAGGCTGCTGAGGCTTTTCCGTTATTAAGCACAATTACATTTAATTACAATCTGTAACAAACTCAGAATAGAAAGCCCATACTTTTCAGTGCTTGTATGTTTATCACAGCTAAAGCTTGAAGGAACCTTATGAGAGGAAGTACTCGAGAGCTGATGTTGGACCTTCTACATACTTGCATCACTCGCATCTTCATTCCACTAAGTGATATGACATTAAAGATCTATTAAGATCTGTTCTGCGTGCTGTACTTACACACACAGGAATTGGTCCTCTGCGGTGAAACACACACACACAGTTAAACAGCCCTGTGCACAACGCCCAAGGAGCAATTAGGGTTAGGTACCTTTCCAAGGGCACTTCAACCAGAGTACTTGGTGGGACCAGAAACCGAACCGGGGACCTTCAGGTAACAAGGTTACACTACCTAGTGCACTTTCTAGTCACCTTGTTACTATTTAGTCAATTCCAGACTGTTTATGTCTTTAAGTAAAAGAGGAACTTGGTGCTTTGACTTTTTAAACCTTTTTTAAAGATGGAACTAATGTAAATAGTATAGTACTAAACGTAAATTAGTAACTGGCATATCTATTATTGCAGCAACAAACAGGAAATGATTTACATACAAATATATATTTAGTCCTTTCTAGTCTTTTCTAGACGGAGCCTCTGCATGACTCTCAACTAAGGCAGGAAGTGCATTTTTCTGACTGGACACAAGACACATAGGAATACTTTCAGAGATATGAATGACTTTCTGCACAAGTTTATGTTGGGAAGCAGATTCCACAGCACTCCATGCAGATTTCAAGGCAATCTGAGGACTCGCAGCAGGCGTCCATGATGCCGCAGTCCATGTCGCACGGGCAGTTGCAGTCGTCTCCCAGGTCGTCCGCGCAGCAGCAGCAGCAACAGGCCTCAGAAGTGCAGGTTCCACATGACGCCTGCGCCACCACCATGTTGCACAGGGTGAGGAACTCGCAGAACAGGCAAGCTAGGATGCAGTGCACGCAGCAGTCTGCTTCCACAAGAATCCATTCGAGATCGAAAAAGAAACAACGTTAAAATCATTAAAATCATTATCGACTTTCTGAGCTGAGCATAGAAAGCATCATACTAACCAATCGCACATCACAGTAATCAGCCTGTTTATGTATTTATGGGGTTTATCCACTTTCAGTTTTACTCATCAGCACCTTTTAGTTGGCTTACAAATCACAATAGAATTGTGTGAGCAGGTGGGTGTTTGCGAGAAGGAGGCGGCCGCCATCAACGATGGAAGAATCAGAGAAATATAAAGGAAAGAATTCCACTTTAAGTGTTGATTAGTAGCTTTGGGAATAATAGGGTTATCATCATGCAAACGCACAGGCTTGATCACACCAAGCTGATTAGCAGTGTCCAAGGTTTTCTTGGACAAATTGCACTAATGGCGGCATATTTCTCATTCCTGATTAACATTTAACCTCTTTCATGGCCTCTTAGAAGACAGCTGCATATGATTCCAAATTACAGAAGGTAAAGAGGAAACCAGACTTCACTGCAGCATTCACTTGCAAATGCCCTTTATTCTGATTTGGAATTACAGTGGAACCTGTTTTCGATGCAAACAATCGTAAACAGCGACTTCTCACACACACACAACCGATTTCAGCGATCTTAACATGCTTCTGATATTTTTTTCTTTAATAAGCTGCTGGATCCTATCCTATGATGGAGCTAAATGTAAACAGTTAATTTTACCTTTAATTAGAAAGATTCACTTAACAGATGAGTCATGTGAGCACACCAATTAAATCCAAAGCAACTGACAAAAACAAAGACGTGATTTTCATCTAGAAAATCAATAAACACAGAATCCGGTGATATATACGAAAACAGAGGTTCCACTGTACACAGGAAATAAGACGAATCCTACAGTTTACTTAGTAAGCACATAAAGCTGACTCAGCTACTACTAAAATACCAGAAGGTGTAGCAGAAGCCACTTCAGTAAAAGTCTACATAACTACTATATATCAAAACGTAACAGGAAATAATTTCATCAGTCTGGAATCACAATCCACACAGCCACAAACACAATGTTTTTAACAAATTATTAAACCGTCCATTTGAATCGTTCTATTAAGTTTCTATTTTAAGAACTTGATGGCATATTTTGCTTGTAGTTGCAAATGTATGGGATACAGAGCTTTATGTATTCCTTTGGATGTATAATTCATCAGCAGTGATTATTATGATTCACGGAGAATGAGAGTCTGAATAATCTTAGGAGACACAGGTTTCTTTTTTCGACAAAACCGACACCACGTCCACAATCGTGTTCAGACTTAAATGTCGGTCAAAAGTCTGAAAAGTCCAGATTCTAAAAGCCTCATCAGCAGCTCGAGCGCCTGAGACAAGAGCATGAGATGTTTGAAAAATCAGGCGTAGTGCGAGGGACTGCGCAGGACATTAACGAGAAAATAAAGAGCGATGCCGCCTCAGCGAGATGCAGAATGATAGACAGATAAAAGATGATACGTAATCAGCTACAGAAAAAATAATCAACATGTACAATGATAGGAATCAAGCAAAGCCTTGACAGAGATGACTCGAGCATCAACAGGAACGGACACTAAAGACGTGCAGCATGGATGCAGAGGGTTTTAGGATGTTATCAATAACAAATTTCCTACTTTAAAAGTGTTAGGGAATGTAAAATAAAAGGTAAAGCACATTTTGCTTTACCTTTAGCTCACCTTTACAGACACAGACCTCATAGGCCTGGCAACCTCAATACAATACAGCAAGACCTCACTTATATATAATCACAAACTTTTATTGAAAGTATTGTTATACCTCACATCTCAGCTGTGAGCTAGATAGTTCATGCTATTTAGTGGAGAAGATTCTATTCTGTTCAGAACTATATGATAGGCTCAAATAATAAAATATATTAAAGACAACAAAGGCGCCATTTATTATATATATATATAATGTTATAATTAGCGAGATAAAGCGCCACATAACGCTTACAAACAAACAAAAAGATAACATAATATATAATATGATATATTATAGCATATAATAAGTCTGTTTGTACACACAGTATGCGAAAAGACTAAATATGAGACTCATAGTACTAATTACATTTTTGGTTTGTGACGACTTTATTTTTAAAAAGATGACAAAACATTTTTAAACCATTGTCCAGCTCTACTGCAAAAGCCCCTCAACAACACAGACGCGTTCAATTAGATGTCTCTCCAGTAGGTTTGCAGTTACAGATAAATATTAGTGTGCTATTGTGTTAAGCCAAGAACACAAAACCCCCTGAAGGCTTTCTTCTTTTGTTTTCCGGCCCGTTTGGAAGCTAATTTTCCAGCCAAACAGATTATGCTAATCCAAGTACACAGTAAAACACAACAGATTGCCGTGTTCCAGAGGGATATAAATACTTGAAGCTGAACATATTGATTAATACAGTTTTACAAATGCCCAAAAACAAGAGCAGTAATGAGACTTACGGAAATGCCATTATATTTCTTACCAATTAAAATGTTATGGGTATAAAGTTTAATAAAATAAATTAAGCTGTGCTGTGTTTTACTTCTGAATGTGTACACAGTCACAGCTTTGATAAAACTGCAGTTCTTCATCTACTTATACTGATAATTAGGACATGCATTTTGTTAATTAACCTAAATACAGATGAGGGAGTGACATCATATTCATCAAGTGTTTTATTTAATATTATTATATGAAGTGAAATGCGTTTCATTGAATCTGAATGGAGCTGCACAGAGAACCTGTGTTCTTTAAGTACAAGAAGTATTAGTAGAAGCGACGGGGGGTTGGAGAGCGCAGTGTGAGCATGAGCTGAGGAGGATGGACTCAGAGGTGTATACTGCAGAAGCGGAGAGAAGCTTTTAATGAGGGGACACTGTGAGACTGAAGACTGAGGGCCCATGTGGAGGTACAGCTGACATATGGCAGACCCCCTACTCTCCACAGGCTTGTTAAAAGGTCACACCTTGGTGACCATTACTAATGCACTAGTGAGCTCCTTCATTACTGCATTCAAATCATCATCATCATCACAACTGACAAGGTGCGAGCTGCTTCGTTTGAATATCAAAGTAACCTTGAGCATTGCAGCCCTTTTATATTTATGCACAGGACTAGAGGACGTGCACGGATATATGCGATGTTTGAAATGCAAAAATAAGAACAGATATGAGACTAATGCACCGAAACTGATGATCATGCTTTTGGATTGGACCTCAGAGCAAATAGATTAGACCGAAAATGTCAGTGAATAATCACTAAACTTTGTGTGTGTGAGGGGGCTACTGCTTACCTTCTGGAGAGGAGCCAGGTTTGTGAGAGCCTGTAGAACTGCCTTTGCTCCTCCTGCTGCTGTCGCTGTTGACAGAAAGGCTGGAGCGGAGCTTCCTCTGGACGCGCTGAGAGACGGGAGGCGGAGGTTTCTTGATTTTAGACGAGGAAGCAGATGAAGCTACAGGCTGCGCCGACTCACATGAAGCTCTATGGCCATTTGTCAGACCAATATGGCCATTGTGTAATGGATTAGTCTCCTCTTCAGTGGGAAGCTGGAGAAACGCCATGGACTGCGGCTGGGCTGGATTGAGAAAGGAAGGGAAACAGAAGGAGTAGGAGAAGAAGAGGAAAGACGAAAAAAAAGAATTTAATAAGACAGGGTCATCAACATGATCAAGTGCACGCTATGATAAAATAATCCTGTATAAATATTATAAACTTACAAAAAAGAATACAATCACAGTACCCCCATATATATATATATATATATATATATATATATATATATATATATATATATGTGTGTGTGTGTGTGTGATATTTGTTGTTGTGGGCAGCACAGTGGCTTAGTGGTTAGCATGTTCTCCTCTCAGCGCTAGGGATTCCCGGTTCGAATCCCAATCTGGATGGAGTTTCCATGTTCTCCCCATGTCCTTCTGGGTTCTTGGATTTCCTCCCACAGCCCAAAAACATGGATCAAGGTAAATTGAGTTCTCTCATATAGAGTGTGTGTGTGAGTGAGTGTGTGTGTGCCCAGCGATGGATTTGTGCCCCGTCCTGGATCTATCTGCCCAGCGACCAAAACGTTCTCCCCCTGGATGGGCATTGGGAATCCCCCACGACCCTAATAGAGGATACAGGATGGATGGAAGGATATTTGTGTTGTTTAAAAGTATGACACTTTATGAAAACCAAGGACCCACCCTCCTCGCACTATAACCTCCTTCAGCATTTACAGTGTAGGACACACAGATACCTGCCCCCTGCTTATAAAAACACATCTGTTAAATAAAAACTATTGATTTACAAATCTCTCTGATTAATGCTTTTTGCAGTAACATTCTGGCAGCACTGCAGACTCGGTTCAGTCCATAGTAAGAGTAAAAAAATAGTAATATTTTTTTTTAGGTCTTTGGACATCTTTGACAAAGACACAAGTCCCACCAATGAATCCCCACCCTCTCCCTGTATGTGAATAAATTACAGGAGGAGTTTCAGGCATTGCATGGGCTTTGCATCACAGTAATAAATAGGTCATTTACATTTTTGGCACTTTAGGGTCTTCAACAGTCAACATAGTAAAACATGATGTTCACGTAAATGGAGACTCTCAAATGCATGGAATAAAGTTGGGTTTTTAATGAACTCAGGTGTCTAATGTTTACTGACTGCTTTAAAAACTTTAGGCAGGACTGAACACACTGAGATAATAATCAGGTATTAATCCATCTCTTGGATGACACTGTCAGTTTGAGTGCTGTATCTAGTCTTCAAGCCGACGCTGCCATGCTGTTTCTTGCCTTCACCGTCTTCCCGTCTGTAACAGGCAGAAGTGGGTGCTGGAATAAGCTCCTCTACCTGATGAAATGAGAGCAGTGGCATTTTCAGTAAGAAGAGCCCCTGCACATTCAGCTCTACTGGGAGAACTGCCTCCATCTGCATCAGAGAAGTCACACCGCAGACACTTATTGAGCTCCTCTGAATTATTCATCTTTTTTTTTTTTCTTTCTTATTTTGCTCTTGTACATTACTGGATTTCTCTACCCCTATCCACCCCAAACTTTGCATTTTGCCTCCTGTAAAGTGGCTGCCTACACAACAGTAATCACAAAGTAATGGTTTTATGACGACTTTATTTTTAAATAACTTCTTCAGTCAATGAGGCGACTGTATTCCATCATCACCCTAAAAAAGCAACTATGGTCAACAAAAAAAGATCAAAAGCTGGGTTTTATGTTTGCACATCTACAGAGATTTCAGATGTGCTCAAAGGCAGAAGACAGCTTGCTACCTTGTGGCTAATGTCCTAATTGAAACAGAAATCTGATTTAAGATTTAACCCACTGATTCCATAAGCTTTTTACTTTTTTAGCACTTTCCCTGACAGCAGATGGATCTGGACGGCATTCACATACAGACAAATCTCATCACGTTCAGATTATTCCTCTACTAGGGGTTCCCCATGCCCATCCAGAGGGAGAACGCTTTGGGGGCTGCACATATACTTACTCACACAGACACAAACGATATATTAGGGGCAATTTAGAGCAGGCAACACACCTTAAATCCATGTTTTTTTAACCGTTAGATGAAACTGAAGGAAACCTACATGTTTAAATCCCGATCTGGGCGGAGTGTTCATGTGGGTTTCCTCGGTTTCCTCCCACAGTCCACAGCATGCTTTCAATTGCCCCTATACAGTATGTGTGCTTAGCAATAGATTGACGCCATGTCCAGGTTGTGTTTTCCTACAGCCCGAAATGTTCTCCACTGAATGGGCATGTGACCACCCCCACCACGAAGTTTAGGTAGAAGATAATTGAGGAGCAGGAGTGCATGATCTCACCCAAAACGCAAAGCTACATAAATAAATAATTTATTAAGATCCAAGTAGAAGTCTCACTGAATTCAGTACATTTACAAAAACTACATGCAACATCCTCCAATATAAAAAAAAAATACAATGTAAATCAGAAAGAAGACAAAATCCACCTGGTTATCTGTAACCATTACCAGACAGGTTGCATAAACACACCATGTGATGCTGCCAAGAGAGGAAGGAGAAAAACAGCTCAAATTGGATCTCTAACTGTTCGCTTTCCAACACATCAACAACTGTTGAGAGTGTACATTTGTAGTTGAATAAAACATGGTATTCGTCTACACACACTGTCAAACACATCACAGGCAAACTGGGGGCGAATGCTTCCTGACTGTCTAAGCAGCATCCCAATTTGGTCCCCTGTATCTGACAGGATGAAATATCTTGGGAGCATTTTTAAAAGGCCAGTGTTTGATGGATTCATGAAGAACACACAAATATAATTGCCATTTGTCACCATGTGTTCGGTGCACACCCCACAAGGGGAGCAGGCAGTAAGGCGTCTGGAGAGAACCGATGTCGCCACCGCACCGCTCTCTATGTAAAACTGTGGATAAACACCTTCACTTTTGTGTCACAGAAAATAGCTTCTCCAAAAACGTTCTCCAAAGACACAAACGCAGAGCATCACAGACCACCCAGGAACAAATATGTGGAAACTTGACAAGTTAGGGGCAGTACAGAGGCGAGGTCAGCCACGAGAACTCACCTGCACAGTTAGCAGTAAAGTATATAAAGCCATCATTTTAGATTTAACACATTTTGTTTAATTTGGTCTAATTTTTCTTAAAATAAAACATTTTAATAAAACATTTTATTTACATGCTTTATAGTTGTACTACACATACACACACACAGTGTGTGACTGACAAAAAGTATATTGAAGTTTACCAGCCATTTTTTCCATTTGAACTTACAAACATTACATTTAGACTTTTAATTTTACTTATGGAAAGCCAATTGGTTCAGTAATGAAAAGTTTGAAGCATGAAGATCACATTTTTTAGGAGTTAGTTCCAAAAAAAAGGTGCAAATAAAATCGTTGTTTTTATTCCTTTATTTATGTTACATAATGTGATTACACTGTCATTTTTGAAGGTGGAACTTTTAAATTTTACTGATTTTTATATTTACATTTTATTTTACTTTTACGGGATGTACTTTTTTTTTTTTTTTGCTAATTTATTGAATTCATTCTATGATATCATAATACTTCAGTTAAAGTATAGAATATATATATATATATATATATATATATATATATATATATATATATATATATATATATATATATATATATATATATATTTCTTCTTCACAAACATCAACCACACAAAACTACAACAAAAGCAACTATATACTTTTGTCATGCGTTTCCTCAATAACCAAATAATTCAAATAATGAGCTAAAACATGAACTGCTTTATATTTTCTCTATTCTCTGTATTTAACACCAGTTGCACCTCTGTGTTCAGCTGAGGTTAGGCACCTGAGGGAATGTCATTTTGATACAGCTGAACGTCTCCTCTCACGGCCTTCTACCAAATTTTTGTATTTTTCTTTTCCCCAGGCAGTTAATTAATAAACAATTTATTCATTCATTCATTATCTTCCGCTTTATCCTCTATCAGGATCGCGGTGGGGTTCCCCATGCCCATTCAGGGGAGAACGTCTCGCGCGCTGGGCAGATACACCCAGGACAGGGTGCCAATCTATCGCTGGGCACTCACTCACAAACAAACTCTAGAGGGGGCAATTTGAATAAAAAATAAATAAATTTTTAAAAATTCAATTGACTTGATCCATGTTTTTGGACTGTGGGAAGAAACCGGAGAACCCGGAGGAAACCCACGCAGACACGGGGAGAACATGGAAACTCCACCCAGATGGGGATTCGAACCGGGAATCCCTAGTGCTGAGAGGCGAACGTGCTAACCACTAAGCCACCGTGCCGCCCCTAATAAACAATTCATAGCTGTTAAAAATATTTTTCATGTATTCTGAAGAACGACATTCAATTTGTCTTATAACGTCATTAATACAGTAATTAAAACAGTATAACGGAGGCATTTCTGTAGTTCGTATTGTATATAAATAAACTGATTGTATAGTTCTAGTTTAAAGTAATTAAACTGTGAAGTCGATCTCTATGGAGCTTCCTCTCAGAATAAAAACAAAAACAGGGTGGCATTTTAACTAGACACACATCTTCATACCAATAGAATTTTTAATAAACATATATCCCACACATTTATTTATAGAACAAACCATGGGAATCAGCCGCAGAGAAAGTAAAATAAATATTATAAAGGTTTTGATTAAATTTCTTTTGGCACCTTAAAGCTCAGCATGATCTGACCTATCAACTTCATTCTAAGGATTTCCTTTATTAAGCAGTGAGGTTTAAAAGTTAGAAAACCTACAGTGTATTCAGGTCACCAAACAATCTCCTTCTCTCACTCCTAGCTCTCTTGATCTTCTGCTTTTTCTTGCTCTCTCACTCCTTTACTATTTTCACGAACCTTGTACTCTCCGGCTCTCGCTCCATTTTTCTTTCACTCTCTCATTCCCTCACTCTTATTCTCACTTTCATTTGCTCACAGACACACTCTTTTAAAGAAACCATGTCTCTGAAGTTATCATTTTTATGAGCTTCATTGTCCTGATGTCCCTCAGTGATTATGTGTTAATCAAGTATAGAAAACTATGGGGTAACTCAAACTATAATGGGTTATCTGTTTCAATAACTTTGTGTGAGATGCTGATTGGTTGTTTTGCTTGATTATCTTTTACAGTGGAAAAGGCAACTTGAAAGACAAGAGCAGGAATACTTGTAAAAGAAAATATGTCGGTGCTCTGGGGGAAACGGAGGCAATCATCTATCATTCTTTGATTTGAAAACTATTTACTGTGATGATCCTGTCTGCCTGCCACAGCAATCACCTCAAATTATGAACACAGACAGAACCACAAGACTTTAAAAACTGCATTTTAGGCTCACAATTTTTCAGTAGCCATCATTTATACAAGATTCATAAAACCCCTGAGATATGATCAGTCAGCAGGTATAAAAAATGTGTTATATATAGAGATAGACAAAGATACACACACAGATAAACAGACCTCTCTTGTTTGGGTAATTATGAACAACCTCTCTCACCTTTTTTTTTTCTTTTTACAATCTGTTTCCATGCTGGGGAAACAGGAATGCCATAAATGCAAAACTTGACCACAAATGCAGTTATAAACTGCACATCTTGTTCAGATTAGGCATTTTTTTAGCACAGCTACCACATTTTCTCAAAAGATCAGTTATGACGTGACTAAGGCCAGGCAGCTGGGGCTGCTGCCAGAATGCCTGCGCTGCCGAGCTCCACCCAGCCTCCTGAACAACAAAAAAAAAAAACAACTTTGCAGCACAGTGGTGAAAGGGGCAAGATGGGGGAGGGATGTATTTTCAGTTTCAGTTAACACGGATGACTCACAGATTCCACCATTCTCCAAAAAAAAATAAAAATCTTATATGGAGACACGGACTAACAGAAAACAACATCTGAAAATCTGACAATGTGACATGCAAACAGTTGGGATGCATTCTGTTACTGAAAGGAGAGAAGATACTGAAAACAGAAGAACTGGGAAAGAAGCACTTCAGTCCAATCCACCGGGGAATGGGCAGTTCATAAAAATATCTATGACATGGTTCCTATATTTGCTCAGTATCAATCTTTAACATTAACGGTACTAATGTGACAGCTGTGGGTCAGTGAGCGCTGGCATTGGGGTGCCAATCAAGACCTTAAGCCTAAAAATCAGGTTAAAGGACAGGGCTTGTGTGCCTGCGAGTGGCTTTTTTTAACGGTAGACGGCCGTATCGATTTTAGCGATGTGTGCGCTCGGGCTCCCTTGTCACCCCTGAGTGATCATAGGCCTGACGGAATGACCTACCACGGAGCCAGTGAACCTGCAAACACACAGGGCCAGAGGGGGCCACATCACCAGAGAGCTCTGTAATAGAAAAGGGGTTTAACCTTAATGTTGAAGCCAAAACCCTGTTAGAAGGCCAGTAATCCCTCCTGCTCAACTCTGATTTGAAGTGTTTTTTCTTCCCTCGCTGAATGGCACCATCCCTTGTTGTGAGTCAGATTTAAAATACTTCTAAAACAAGCTTTGTGTCTCAGAGCTCAGCATTCTCACGCTCGCTGCAGGTTTTGGATTTCACACATCCATGAAGAAATCAAAATGCAGTGTGCCACATATTTTAATATTTTTATGTAAATGAGTTGATCATATACTAGTGACGTTAGGCGAAACATACAAAACACATCTCGTAATTACATGAGCAGGAATGTGGAGAAAAACAAAAAAAAACAAAGGGTAGAAGCTTAAAATACTAAAAAGGCTTTAGCAATGGTAGAAAAGTAATTAAAAATGTATCTACACCCATGACAATGAGAAAATAATTATCCCAGAGGTAGAAGCACAATTGCCATTTTAATCAACCCCTGTGGTAGCATTTCACATCGTTCAGATTGTTTTTGATTTTTTGACCCCACTGTGAGGTAATCACTTGAAATTAACCTTCTGTTCTATTAAGACCTTGTTTTGAAGAAAGTGATCAGGTAGATCCGGCATTTTCTGTAACGTGAAAAAGGAACGTTTCATACGAAATCCTGTAGTTATTTACTTTTCACATTAAAGCATGATGAGTGGCATTTTAGAACAAATATTTTTTAGCCTTTGGTTGAAAGAATCCAGTTTAAAATAAAATATCAGCGATGTAACATTAATGAAATGAACGGTTCTCCCAATTATCAGGAGGGGGTCCGTATAGGGTAGAACGTTTCAGGTGTTGAGCAGATACACCCAGGACAGGGTGCCAAATGCATTGCTGGGCACACACTCACACTACATAAGGGCAGTTTAGAGCAGCCAATTCACCTTGAATTCATGGTTTTGGACCGTGGAAGGGAACTGGAGAACCAGTGTAATCTTAATATAAATGTTAATGCACTTGAGGTCTGTTATCCCAGCAGTTCTGTATATAATTTTAATGGCCGGCTTTGGAATAATATTTGCTGATATATATAACTGTAGCAAAGCCGCTTCGTGCAAATTCTTTATTTTAATAAGCTCTACATAAATAAACCTGGATTATTATAAACACAGATACCAGCCCCGTTACAAGCACTACAGAAGTTTACATTTTACTTGTTGGACCAGCGATCTAGTTAACCATGTCCTTATTATTAACATATTGCTTTGAACATCAAAAAATAGAACTTTAAAATTAAACAAAAGGTTATTTTAATTTAGTTAACTTTAGAAGTCTTTAATATGACAAATAACTCAATTCAAGTTTAACAAACCAAAGTTGGTATAATTGTCACTGTAGGACGTATGCAGAAAATGAACACGTCTGCAAGTAAAATGTAAAACATCTATTTTAACATTTAAAAAAAAAAAAAAAAAAACTGTTGGCTAACTGTTTCGACACTAACTCTTGTGATCAGGCAGCTAGATTTTTTTTCTAATCCGTTATGCATTAAGATTGTGCAAGACAAATACAGTGTACAAATAGCGCAATATGACATCATTCATCTAAAACAGCAAAGTCCAGCTGTCATATTGTTTTGTCCTAAATGTCTGAAAATAGTTTTGAGTGTCTTATTACATACTCCGAGGCTGACGTCTGAAAAAACGTAAAACTGTTTATATGACATTTTTCTCTGATTAACTACAATGAATTGTTCTGAATACAACAATGAATACTGGAAATAAATTAATTAATATGACCAAAATTGGTAATCTTGAGCTGGGTTTTGACGAATTGTATATCAATATCTATATCCATCATTCATGGCATATACAGCGACAGATTGGAACCCTGTCCTGCTGTCTGCCCTTGCTATCTGTCCTGAGATGTTCTTCCTTGGATGGGTGAAGTGAGATGGGTGGGTGATGTGATGGGTGGAGTGATGAGATGAAGTGAGTTTACCAGTGAAATCCTCGCACTCCACCCACTCACACACACTTTACACCTGTTGATAGTATAGGTTAATATACTTTAAAGATTCAGATGAAAAATCATTCCCATGTTTTAAATTTTTATTATTCACCAAGAAACCCAAAAAAGTAATCATGTAAACTTTTTTTAAGGGCATGTTAATACAGAACGACAGAATTTACCACAAAAATTGTCAAGTTACTAAAGACAGACCTCAGAAGGAATGAATTAGCCAACACTCTGATAAAGTCAGTGGAACCTGACAATTGAGTCATCACACACACACATAAGGTACAAGAGAAGTCAATCCAGTAGGAATTAAAATGGAAATAGGGGTAAACTACCATAAAATGGCTTGTCAGGTTATTTCCTATTGATTTTCTGTTCTACATGGTATGGATGTTCTAATTATCACATCATACCATATGACTTATGAACCTCTAACACCAATCAGTGGACTGTCTACCACTCCAGCCCTCGGTTACCATGTCAAACTGGCATGAAGCCATTCAAATCACCCTCTATTTATTCCACGGTCATCTGTACGCCTTACTGTCAGATGTATGGCGATAAAAATTAAAATAAATCAGACTAACAGGAATCAATTCGGTTGAGTAACATTCTCAAATAATTAACAAGTGAACGGCTCATGCACCAGTTATGAACCTGAACCTTTTTTATAGACTTTTCTAGGTAACGTCAGACACCAGCTTTATAGTTTGTTATGGCAGCTGTTTCAAAGTTGACTAAATGAATGATACATGTGCTCCGCAGACATACTATAACCGTAAAGCAAATAAGATGGAAAAGCAGGATGCAAACAATGCCGTACCAGACCAGTTTTATCATTAAACTTCAGAAATTCATATTTTGGGGGTAAGCAAACTAAAGAATACCATAAAGCTTACAAATCTGGCCTTAAGCCGCTGTGTCAACATGTGAAGTTTCTAGAGTTTATTAAAAAATAAGGAATTTGGCCGTCAACATTGTTACAACACTATATTTCTCATGCAGCTTTTGCGTGGACTGCTATCCTGTAAACATAAGTCTTAATTTAGTTCTTACTGAAGCAAAAACATGTACAAACACACTTGATGGAGCTCATGTGTTTTGTATAATTGCAATTGATGTGAGTAGTGAGTTAACTGTAAAAACTTTTCTTTTACTTTTTTAAAGTTTGGGCTTTTAAAATATTATTGATTTAAAAGAGAATGCATACAGTGTTTATGTTAAAGTATCTTATTAAAGTCCTTACTTATTAAACCATTTACTCTTGGTATGGTTTCAGTAATCAGAATTTCAAACTTCAGCTCAGCTTCAGGACAGAAACTTGTGAAATTACATTTTGAAATAAGCTGCACCTTTTGTATTAACCAGAACATTATTTATTAATGTATGTGCTTTCCATTCAGTCATGACCAACCCTTGAATATAAAACAGTTTACAAAGATTCCGATTCATAGCGTTTAACAGTGAATGTTATGAGGTAGGTCACCAGGTCTTTCCTCACTCATAGATTACAAATGATACAATCAGGGGGCAATTAATGTCTCTACTTTACCCATCAGAATGTTTTTAGAATGTGGGACAACATGCTGACTCCCCAACTGTGAAACAAACCCTTTTGCTGTGAGGTGGTGGAGCTAACCACTGCACCACTGTGCCGCCATTTATTAATAAAGGATTTATTTTTGAATATTTATTCATTGTAAAAAGTGTTTGTATAACACGGGTAGCCGCATTTAATCAGTACATTTAAAATAAGCACCTATTTTCTAAAGATCTTTATTTATTTATGACATACTTACTTTTTACTGGCTCGCCTCCGGGACCTTCTCTCCTCACATGCTCCAGAACATCAGCACTGTGCTTAATGGTAGATGCTTTACTGCTCAGCTTTGTGGGATCTGATGTTTCTTTGGCATCATCTTGACATTTGTCTTTAAAAATACAAAACAGAAATATCAGATAGAGTTCAATTATAAATAAAACATAAATGGCATAACCTGTATGAACTTTGTTTAAAGGATACTTAAAACTCGTTTTGTTTTTAGGCTCAAAAATGTATGATAAAGCATCTAGAATAGAAAGGAGCTGATCTGTATAAGCCAGATTCCATGGATTTCACAATAGAGCGGGTGATGAAGTAAATCCCGGCCAAAATTCTGGATCTCATTTTCTCTACTTTGCTCCTGGATATACAATAACTGTTTGCCAAGTTTTTTTTTCCCTTTTCAGCAATAAAAACGGTTTTCATTTACAAAGGGACTGCAGAGCCACAGAGTGAAAAGTAAAACATATATTATAACTTTTAACAAATTTGAACATGTCTATTATTTTCAGGTCGGAGATGACATCATTATGATGACATCATTCATTTAACAAAGCGTAAAAATTGGTCATTTTTGCAGACACTTTTATCCAGTTTCAAGCATCACATGTTGGTTGGAGTGAAGGGTCACCTGTGACCTAAGTATTAAGGCAGACCTCTAATTTATTGAATTAATTTAATAATGTGATTTATTTAGTTGCATTAGCACACGAGTACTCAAACATGCACCTTCCCACAAATTCTGGACAACTGTATGTGTCCAACTTCATGGAAACAGTTTGGGGAAGGCCCCACTACAGTGCACAAAGCATGGTCTATAAAGCCTCACAAGGTTCATTGTACTGAGAAAGTGCAGTTATGACTGAAATGCAAAGTGAGAGAATATCGTATTAAAACAAAATAAATAAACTCATCTAGAACACTGAATTATACGTCAAACTCACAAAACACAGGCTGTGATAAGTGATGACACTTTTTATAAACATGGCCTGGTTATGGGTTATTTGTAACATAACAAAACAAACAAATCGTTCCCTCACAGCAGTATAACAAAACACCTAATCCATTTCTATACACTAAATACGGCTCGACATGCTGCCAATTACTACATTCTCTACTTTATTAAATTCCATTCTCAAATACTTTATTTCTTATTGTAACTGTAACATCTGCAAGTATTCGGATTTATTTTGGTGGGGGATAATTCTTAAAATTGCAGTGACACTGGAGTTGTGGTGGTGGTGTGTTAGTCTGTGTTGCACAACACTTGGTAAACTAAATGACAGTTAGGTGGTTACTTGGTGTTGATTGTAAGCACCTGGCTCTCGTTGGTCACTGATCTGACAAACCTCTGTCTCTAACTCACCATGAGAGCTGTCCAGAAGCTGCCTGGTCTCTTCTTGCTGCTCCGGCCCTCCAGGCCCCTCTGGAGGCGACGCCGCCGTCTCTGCGGACATCAGCCAGAGTTTGAGAAGAGTTCCTCAGCAAACCCGAAACAAACGCACAGTCTGTCTGTCCGTCTCAGCTGGAGAGCCTGGAGGAAAGAAAGCGTGGGTCAATGTAAACCAGCAGCAACAAACTCCACAAACACCCAGCAAACTGTAACAAACACCAACAAACTCCACAAACGTTACAAACACTCAAAAAACTTTACACTCAACAAACTCCACAAACACTAACAAACAGTTACAAACTCCAAACAGTAACAAACACCAACAAACTCCACAAACTTTACAAACACTCAACAAACACAAACTTTACAAAGAATAACAAACACCAACAAACTCCACAAACTTACAAACACTCAACAAACATTACAAACAGTAACAAACACCAACAAACTCCACAAACTTTACAAACACTTAACACTAACAAACTTTACAAACAGTAACAAACTTTACAAACACTACAAACAGTAACAAACACCAACAAACTCCACAAACTTTACAAACACTCAACAAACACAAACTTTACAAAGAATAACAAACACCAACAAACTCCACAAACTTTACAAACACTCAACAAACATTACAAACAGTAACAAACACCAACAAACTCCACAAACTTTACAAACACTTAACACTAACAAACTTTACAAACAGTAACAAACTTTACAAACACTACAAACAGTAACAAACACCAACAAACTCCACAAACTTTACAAACACTCAACAAACACAAACTTTACAAAGAATAACAAACACCAACAAACTCCACAAACTTTACAAACACTCAACAAACATTACAAACAGTAACAAACACCAACAAACTCCACAAACTTCACAAACACTTAACACTAACAAACTTTACAAACAGTAACAAACCAACAAACTCCACAAACTTTACAAACACTACAAACAGTAACAAACACCAACAAACTCCACAAACTTTACAAACACTCAACAAACATTACAAACAGTAACAAACTCAACAAACTTTACAAACAGTAACAAACACCACGCTGACGCTCACTCCCTCTCTCCCGATAGAGAAGTGACGTCATTCTGCAAAATACAGTTAAAAGTGGAAAGTTTTTGGCTGTCTCCTAAACATGTAACTCACTCAGTCCGTTAGTCTTCAGTAAATCAATGTCTCACTTACTCACTCACTCTTTATTCGTGTTTTTGTGTTATTTGAGAAGCAGCAGTCATATATAATCGGGGAACAGCGTGCGTTTGGTAAAGTTTGGCGCGTCTTACCGTTTTACGCGTCTGTCCAACATGTCCAAACAAATGCGCGTCCCGCAGCAACACAAACTCACAAACTCACAAACTCACGAACTCACGAACAAACCGAACCAAAAAGCGACAACGCGCAGTAAACAAACAGCTTTTAATCTCAGCTCGACTCTCCTGCACTGCTCCCTAAAAAGTTTCAGCTGTAACATCACATCCGGATTCCGAGAGAGAGAGAGAGAGAGAGAGAGAGAGAGAGAGAGAGAGAGAGAGAGACAAGAGAGAGAGAAAGAGAGAGAGAGAGAGAGAGAGAGAGAGAGAGAGAGACACAGAGAGAGAGAGAGAGAGAGAGAGAGAGAGAGAGAGAGAGAGAGAGAGAGAGACAGAGAGAGAGAGAGAGAGAGAGAGACAGAGAGAGAGAGAGAGAGAGAGAGAGAGAGAGAGAGAGAGAGAGAGAGAGAGAGAGAGAGAGACAGAGAGAGAGAGAGAGAGAGAGAGAGAGACAGAGAGAGAGAGAGAGAGACACAGAGAGAGAGAGAAAGACACAGAGAGAGAGAGAGAGACAGAGAGAGAGAGAGAGACAGAGAGAGAGAGAAAGACACAGAGAGAGAGAGAGAGAGACAGAGAGAGAGACAGAGAGACAGAGCGAGAGAGAGAGTGTTCAGTTATATATTTTGTTTTTCTTTTACTTAAACCATAATAAACATAATAAAAATAATAATAATAATAATAATAATAATAATAATAATAGTTATTGTCGTCATTATTATTATTATTTATTCATTCATTCATTATCTCCCGCTTTATCCTCTATTAGGGTCGCAGTGGGGTTCCCCATGCCCATCCAAGGGAGAACGTCTCGGGCGCTGGGCAGATAGACCCAGGACAGTGCGCCAATCCATCGCTGGGCACACACTCACTCACACAGACACACCCTATATGGGGCAATTTTGAGAATTCAATTGACTTGATCCATGTTTTTGGACTGTGGGAGGAAACCGGAGAACCCGGAGGAAACCCACACGGACACGGGGAGAACATGGAAACTCCACCCAGATGCGGATTCGAACCGGGAATCCCTAGTGTTGAGAGGCGAACGTGCTAACCACTAAGCCACCGTGCCGCCTATTATTATTATTATTATTATTATTATTATTATTATTATTATCTATCCATCTATTACCTACCGCTTAATCCTGTACTAGGTTCAGGGGGGGTTCCCATGCCCATCCAGGGTAGGATGTTTCGGGCGCTGGGCAGATACACACAGCACAGAGCGCCAATCCATCACTGGGGACACACTCACTCACACAGACACACACACAAACAAACCAGAGAACCCAGAGGAAACCCACACAGACACAGGGAGAACATGGAAACTCCACCAAGATTGGGAATCGGGATTCCCTAGCGCTGAGAGGGGAATGGGCTAACCACTAAGCCCCTATTATTATTAGTATTTATTTATTTATTTATTTTTTACATATTGCATTATTATTGTTTACATTTGTATTATTTTGTATTTGTATGTTATTATTCTTATCATTTTATTATTTTTATTGTTATTAATATTCATGTTAATATTGTTATTATTATCATTACTAAATAAACATTGTTAATATTCTTATATTATTTGGATAATGGATGGACATGGATCATGGGGGGGGAGGGGGGCACACATTTCAGGCACTGGGCAGGTACACAGGACAGAGTGTTTTTAGACTCTGCTAACCGCTAAACCACCGTGCCTCCCATCAATAATATTATCATTATTATTTTAATATTATTAATAGTTAGTATTATTGTTTAAACACTTATGTGGCACTTTATAGATTATTCAGATCACTTGGCTTTGGTTAGGAATTTGACAGAAATACATGGTACATCTAATTTTCTTATCGCTTGTTTACTCTGTTAAACATAACTGGGAGCTTTGCCACCTCACACTCATTTATGCTGACTTTCTTTGGGTTGAAGGGCTTGAGCATGGGTGATGGATGTGAAATATGCCCTCCACATTGACTGGGTGAACTCCATTTTCTGCCTGTAATGCAGAAATCACTGCAGGTCTCTGGCATAATGATTTACAATGAATCTGTGTCAATTTTGAACTCGCAAACCCCACATAATCCATCTTGCAGCAATGCTCCCTTCTCCCTTTATAAGTATTGAATCTATTACCACACTGATTGGTAATAACTCTACCTCAAAGCCCCTTGGATGGTCATTACTTAGATAGCAATATTCCTTCAGACCCTGTACTAATGGCACAATTCTGCATCGTTGTTGCTTCAACCTGACCCTCCACAGAGTCATCTGTTATCGGAAACCACCACAAAGCACCAAACTGTACACAATTACATTTGCGCACAAAGGCCATGATATCCTGCCAAGCTGTAATGGGGAGGGGGAGCAGCTTGACACAACTTTATCAATGATTTCCATTTAAATATTTTACAAGGTGATGCTTCCATGGGAAGATGTTGACTTGCTGTGAAACAGGAGGGTGACACCGCTGACAAACATTTATCATGTGTTAAACTGTAGATGAACTGGAGCCACAGCGTTTGTGTCAGGCCATCACATGTCAGCGTTGTGTCAGCACCATGTCAGGAGGTGCATATGTCAGCGTCATTTCTCAGGAGTGACAAGAAATTTCTCTCTTGGCACATGTTTGTTTGGCAGCATGCCTAATTTTTGAAGGGGTGCCAAAGCATCTTTGGGAAATCCTCGATGGTGGCATCTCTCCAAGAACTCTGGAGCATTGTGTGTGTGGGGAGATGTAAACCAATCTGTTGACAAAAAGCCAACTAGGGTGAGTAAATAAATATTCATTGACATCAAGCATATAAATGAGCTTTTCTGTCTAAAGCTGCCAAATCATATTATTTAATGATTTTATTAACATCCATCAACATTAACGGCATGTTATACAGAAGCAGTCAAACATTTGGACACGCCTCCTTTTGTAAAAATGGACTTTGTAGTTCTACAATTCCAGACTGTTGTCCATCTGTTTGTCCACCTTTACTCTGTTCTCTTAAGGTCAGGACCCCAAACAGTGTCACTGAGGTGTTTAAATGAAACTACAGCAGCACTGTTGCACTAAAACCCCCTCCCTACATCCGTGTCACTTTGTAATTGTAAAACTACAAAGTCATCTATATGGTAAGTGGAGGAAATAGACAATGGAACAAGAAGATGTGTTCAAACTTTTGCCTGAGACTGCACATTAATAAACGTAAACACCCCTATGTTCGTACTTGGATTAATGCAGCTATAATGAAATCATTCTTAGCACTGAGGTGTAATTCCAGCCTTATAGCTGATATTCAATGAAAAACAATCTCCTTGGCAGACTGGGAGGGAGGAGGTTCTGGCAGGAGGCTTTGCCCTCTGTGTTCTTAACATTTGGTTTTTGTTATGGAATTAAAATCAGAAGAAAAAAAAGCAGGCGAATAGGAAACCTGTAATTAGCACTAATGAGCTTATTTCGCAAGGTCTGTGATTGGAATAAAAATAGGAAACTTACTGATTTATTTCTCATCTCGACTTTAATGGCAGGCGAAATAAAGGTGTCACTTTGAACCAAGGCTCAGCCACAATGCACATCGGTAACTGATCAAGCCTTCAAAGAAACTGGCCAAACTCTCGACCGAATGAGAAGAACCTAATAAGAACCTCTTTGAAGCCTGAAGCCCGGCCTTTACTCAAGCATAGCGTGAAAGCAGGACAAGTCCTGGTGATCTACATGATTAGTGCTGATGGAGTCATTTTTAACACATTTTTAGCATGGTCTCTGTTCGGCACCCTCACCTTCCTGCACCCCCCTCCTCCCAGAGATCAAAGAGAGAGAGAGTGGATGGGGTTTAAGACAACAAAGCTTAGAAATACACTATATAGACAAAGGTATTGGGCATCTACACAACACACGATACACTTACAAAAGCTGGTGGTTTTTTTAGAAGCAAAAATGATAACAGTGGGGCTCGTTGGGTTTTTAAATGTTACGTCATTGTTACTGTCCTACATTGTCACTTAAGTATACTAGTTCAAGAGCACACACATACCCCTGAGTCCTGTTAGTTCAATCCTGTGTACCCATGGACCATTGAACACAGACACACAGCAGACACACACACACACACACACACACACACAAGTGGGCAGCCTTCATGCATTATTGAAATAAAACAAGAGAATACATACGATTTGGTCCTCTCTGATTAATTTAATGCTCTGCTTTAAGTCCAAGATTAGGTCCCAGCCTAAAGTCGGCTGTAATTAAATAATGAGAACATGGAAATGCAGGAATATTCCATTTTTCTTTTTTACCAAATCAGAGTTTTAATTTACCTCATGCTGTGTTCACCTGCAGTGCAGGAATCAGCGTGGCCCCATTGAACACATGAGGCCACGCTTGGGCACGGATGGTGTGACTCTAAAATGAGCCCTTTTCCAATTTCTCCAATGGTAGTCAAATATTTATCCAGTTGATGAAGCGAAGACAATGTCAGACACAATAATTAAAGTCCGGCCCTTATGAGAGTGCATAGCAAAATTATTTCTAATAACCTGCATTCAGCCGGTCTGGTGCAACCACGCCGTGTGAATTCTACAACGAAATGTGCAGCTCAGTTTGTTACAAATGTTAATGTACAAAAATGATAAATACAATTTAATTGAACTCTTATCGCTCCTCACAAAATACGGTCATTTTTTATTTAATCTCCATAATACACAGATGCTAACGGATGCGCAAGTTCAGTGCATAGACCTGTTTAAATACTTGGGACCCCGATTTCTCACCTTACCCCCTTTGAAAAATGAAAAATGACCTTGAATTCCTTTTTGAAATCAAAACCCCATGTTTATGTAAGACGCCTGACTGACAGCTACAAATCGACTGCTCCCCTAAATCTTTCATGCATTGTATGTTCTAAAATGTAGGACTACAAGAAAAAGAAGAAGCTTCCTGTCATTATCAAGTGCTCTTTGTCCGTTTCATCTCACAGCTCACAGACGTGCATAGAGGAATTAGATTGGCGAGGCATGAACGAACATCAGAAAGAGATTTGATTTGTTAAAAAAAATTGAAAAGGTAAGAAGTTACTCTGCTAAAAAGTTTTGGTAACACTTTAGATAAACCCAGTATTCATAATGCTTTATTAACACACACACACACACACACAGCTTTATAAAGAATTCATAATGCTGTTGAACACTCATCATAAGCCTGAAGTCAATATACTTAGATGTTTATAACCACAAGTGTTATAAAGAATGGGCCATTCTCTTTTATTACACATAGTGACAAAGTGCATTATAAAATGTATATTTTAACCATTTATTTACTTATTGTAGAGACCAGTGTCATAAAGGTTTATAAAGTTTGTGTTAAACTATATCCTCCCCTGAAAATAAATGCTTATAACTGTATGAATTTAGAATCACCTTTATTGTCATTATAATTATCATTACAATGAAATTTGGGTGCAACTCCAAAGGTGCTAGAAAGAAGAGACATGAGCAAAATAAAACCAATATAATACTATGCTCTCTTTACAGGCATCAGGTAAAGTGTTGTTGTTTATAAGTTCTATTAAGGAGATTACAATAATTTCAGTACATAATGACAAATAAAAGATTATCAATTTATATAAATAAAATCATTTTGTTTAAAGGTAGAATGTTTAAAAAATCCAAAAGAATCTAAAGATTATAAGATGATGCATCATGTGACTTTCTGTCATAAAGCTTTATGTAATTTTGGTATAACCCCTTATGACTGTGAACATGCCAAACGTTATAATGCATTATGAATATGGGATTTATATAAGTATTACCAAAGTATTTTTTTCTGAAAACAAAGTGGATGTTCAGTCAGATACAGAGCAATACACATACAGCAGCTGTATACAGAGGCGCTGACGTGACTGCAAATTTCAACAGTACACATACTGTAGAATAATTTGGCATACATTTGAACATGCTGTTCTAAATGTCACGTGTATTACTGCAGTGATAGAGAGCTTTGTGTGGAAAAACAAGGCATCACTGCTGGACAGAAAGGATTTTACAAATCACTGATCAAAGTTGTCTAATTATGTAAATGGAGAACTTTCCAAATGTCAGTGTCAGCTGAGCAGATTTGCCAAAGTAGATGATAAATCAATGATCAAACAGACATATCAACACTGATTTTACTCATAAAATAAATGTCCCTGGTTTCTGATAATGGTTATAAATAAATAATAAAGGTATTTGAGTAAAAAGACATATTTGAGGTTGATTAAAAACCCATACAGTGAAATCTGTAGACATACAGAGGGCAATATACAGACAGACACCTTTGACACTGTTTAAATTGTTGTGGCAATTTAAAACAGCAAATTTACCTTCAATCTATGTTTTGAACTGGGACGGGACGGGACCGGAGAACCCGGAGAAAACCCATGAGGACTTTGGGAGAACATGCCCAGCTAAATGACCTAATGTAATGTAAGACTATGTTAACAATACAAGGAAAATCTCATTGGTTTAATTTCACCCCTATTTACTGGGCTTACGAAGCCAGTCGGCATGTTCATTGATCTTAAATATTGATCAAGACCCTTAACAAGTAATACACAATCAAATAAGACAATCAACAGTGCTCATTGTTGACACCAGGCACCCTGTAAAATCTATAACCAGCGCTTACATGCTGTGTTGATTGTGTACGTAACGGCTGTGTTCACAGAGTCCTTTTCAGGTTAATGAAATATGGTGCTTATGAGTGGGGAGGTTATTCCCTGACTTAATATAATTCAGTCAAACTCATCTGAAAGCTGAATTCCCCACGGTAAAATATCAGGAGAGATGCAAATGTGTAAGACTCATATTCAGCCGGAACCTATCAGAGGCTCTCGACCCCCACTGCAATCATTACCTTTAAATAAATGCTGTTTACCTACCCAAAAACAAATTAAAGAAATATAGCTGAGGACCACCGGATTTCGTTTATTGGAATACTTGACTTAAATGTGCATTCGTATTAATAAATCTCACAGCAGAAAAAAATTAAATAAAAAAAAAAAACCTCAGGCTAATTTTGATAGCAATACCTTAACATATTTTCAACCCAATTTTATTTGCAAAAAGCTTTTAATCTGAAGAAATTTAAATCCCTAGTTGTTTGTTAGAGCACAATATATTAACATAGCAATATAATATACAGTAATAATGTCCCTGTTTATATTTTTTATCATACATTATGTGCATTTTTAATGAGTGATTACTATTTAGTAGGGGGTTAGTACACTTTAGTGCTGTTTGCATGTTCAGATTATGATGTCATGACACTGAAACACGAAGCTAAACTTTTCTTTTCCACAGGAAAAAAAAATACTATATGCTGCAGAGACAGTAGAACACGATTTGGGTTCTAAATACTGAAGTTGATTGAAGTGGCAGCTCTGAACAAATTGTCCAGTTGACCAGTTGAGTAGATAAAAGTCATCTCACACATTTGGTTCTTAGGAATAAAATTAGCTTTTTGCAAAGTTGATGCATTTGAGGATTGTGGTTCCTCATTGTCCAGCTTTGTGTTGGATCCTCCAGCTGCATCATGAATAAAATATTAGATTCTCCCCTGCCAGCAGAGCATGGTGTTCCTCCAACAGATCCACCACAGAATACACAAAAATAAACTTGAGACAGAAGAAAACATTGGGCATTACTCTCCATTTGCATATCATTAGTACGACCGGACCCATTACCCTCCGTGGCGGAGTCCCTTATAAATATATTTAAATATATAAATATCATGAATACATTAATTGATACAGCCCACAATCCTGCCTAAAAGCCTTCAGTCTCCTTGTCATTGTGCTTCTCGCTCTTTGGGGATTTGGTGACACACATGCACACGCATGGATCCGAGGAAACACACCCACACCAGCATACACAGAGTTTGGGGTATTTTTCTCTTATGTCTGGAACTGGAAATATGGTGTTAGTTTTCGTTTTGCTTTTTTCCTGGTTCAGTAATTACTTCAAGTGACTGCAGGCATGACGATGTGAGCATCACTCACGGCAAACACCTGGCTATAGTTATAACACAGGCCGAAGGCCACATGTGTGTGGATTGCTGTGTGTATGAGTTTAAAGGTAGAAATGAATCAAATAAATAAAATGTTTGGATTTAGGTAACTCACGGAGTTTTCTACCGCTGCTGTTCATATTGTATTATTAATGTGAAGACGTATTCCTCTGCATTCCACATCATTTAAAACTAGGTGGAATTAGACAACACTACAGAGTTTTTAAGGATGCTATGGTGGCGGAATCTTAAAGATAACACCTTATCTCCTAATCCATCTCCGCGTGGTTCTGACCAATCACAGCGTCACTTGTTGCTCGCAGGCTGCTGCCGAAAACTGTATAGCCAATTAACACTAGAATAAAGCCAAACAGATTTTAACCGATAAATCTTTAATGATATGAGGGATTTTACACAAACACACACTTGACAGAGCGAAATTAAAGTAAATAGTCTGCATGATTAAAATTCCCCCGGCTGGGGAAGATAAATGTTTGAATAATTCATTATATTTAATTGACATGACTCTGATGTTGTAAACAGAAATGTTTTGATGTTCATAATGCATTTTGACACTGGGTGTGTGTCTGTATTATAAGTAAAGCCATACAAAAAAAGTATCAAAGAAGTGTAGAATGTACGTGGTCAGATTGGGAACATAAGGGTCGTTAGTGTCTGCAGTCTTTAATGCTACAAATTGTATTTATTGCCGAGGCAATGCTGAGTGTTACTGCTGTTTATCTTATCAAAATTAATATGAGAAAAACCAAGCTAGGAGATGCAGGGAAAGGAGAAAAGCAAAAGGAGCACTGGAGTGCTTGGTAAACACCCCGGTACACTAAGCTCTGAGCAAGCCTGGGGCTAAAGCACTTTAGTTTTACCCTGGGAAGTTAATACTAAACAAGGGTGTAAATACAGTAAGAGAGTGATTATGACAGCAGGGATGCTGTAAGCATCCAACACACACACATAGACCTAATACACAAAATAAAGTATCTTTTAGACTGCAGGCCTGGGAAGTGTGAGATTAGCATGAAATTTCCAAACTGCGATCCCGACTCGTGCCAGAGGCGCAGAGTCAAGCTCGTTTCTCAGATAAGCCGGTTTACCCGCCACCAGTCCGCTTCTCTTCACCATGTTATCTGTAAACATCAGCACGGCGCACTCGCCGCCATAAATGAATACATCAAATTTTGATGGAATGGCCATGTCATGCCTTCCGTGGCCCATGGTGCTGTACACTATGATACAATGTACACCCGCATACATGAATAGCAAAGAAGGAGCCTGCTGTTTTCCAGACTGTGTTGACTGAATTTTTTACGACTTTATTCTTGTTTGACACTGTGCTTAGGCTGAAAAAGACAACAAAGGAGGGGGTGTGAGTGAAGAACTAGTGCTGCCATGCTAACTTGACTGTCCTCAAGTGAGATGCAACAGAGTCATCACAAATCAGAAATAAAAAGTGACACCATGTCTGGAAAAATGCATTTCATAGAGGAACTTGGCATCATAGCATGTTTTTTTAACTAGGTTACTAAACACACACACATAGAAATTAGTTCAAAAAATTTTATTGCTTGAAACGCGACGCCACACCTCCAGTCAAATGAAGGCGCTTGTGTGGTGGCATGCTTTATTAACTATTAATCAATAAACACGCAGCCAGGATAAAAAATAATAAGGAAAGGCAGCTAAATAGGCTGCCACTGTATCAAAGCACCTCGCTCTGAGGCAACAGCAAAGCCCTAACAAGCAGTTTATTACCGGTAGCAGTTACTGACATTAGTCAACACCGAAAAAGATAAAATGGAATAAGGAATGCAACACCAGAGAAAGGCCCATGGGCAGTGAATTCCTCGCATGCGTTTGATAACCACATGTCTCCTCTTTGATATGATAACAAATATAAGTTGCTTAAAAACATCAAATGCACAGAGAGCTCCGGCCAAGGCTGCTGTGGAGTCAACATGTCGCCAAGTGAATACTCAGCCGCTTCACACAGTGGCAGCGAGCTTAGAAAGAGTAGGATTAGCTCTTAACAGTGACTGGATCCTGCAGAGGGTTAGGATCAAAGTCAACAGAGATAAGAACAAAAAATATGAAATGTAACCAACAGCAACTAAAAACACAGTTTACTTAATTTAGATAAAATATTATTGTGTCCGTGTTCATTCAGCTGAAGATACTGTGTGGGTTTGTTGTTATCTTATAACACAAAAAATGTTTTAATTACAGTTAAATTAAATAAATGGTTGTACACTTAATTAATGGTTGTCCATGCCCATCCAGAGGAGAAGTTTTCGGGCACTGGGCAGATACACCCAGGACAGGGCGCCAATCCATCGCTGGACACACACACACAGACTGCTTTAGGGACAATTTAAGGGACAATTTAAAGCAGCCAATTCACCTCACACCTATGTTTTTGGGAATCCATGAAGACACGGGGAGAACATGAAAACTCCACTCAGATCAGGATTCAAACTTGGCTCCATGGCACTGAGAGGTGAACATACTAAGCACTACACCTTGTTAAAGTGACAAATCTAAAGCAATTGTTGTAGTTGCTACTTCTGTGACATTCCAACATAAAATCAATAGATTCACAACGGAAGCGGATTTGTTTCATATACATTCATACATATTCTTTGTAGTTTACCTCAGGAGGGGAATAAGCTTGATCTTGACCTTGAGGAAGGAGTGTGTATGTGTGTGCGTTTATGGGAGAATCTATTTAACTTACTATGAAGACCTAATGTCCCTAAGATGATAGGAATACACGACTAACCCTGTGGGTGTGTGTACATGTGTGTGCACCAGTGGAATCATGACTTGATCACCCTCAGGTATATTAAGAAGATGCTAGAAAGAGAGCGGGTGAGCGACTAAAAAAAATCTCATCTAAATAATTTCTTGCCTTGTGGGCACTTACATGCAAATTGGAGATCAAACATATATTTGGCGGAAAAGGGAGACAGGGGTGAATATTAGCAGACTTGGGGAGAGGCTGGTGAACTACACAAGAAGGAGAAAAGGGCAAAGTGCTGATCACCACCATGCATGCAGAGGGAAAACAAAGTGGGACAGAGGCGACTGAGAGGAAACCTTGTAACTTTGTACTGGAAGTTGAATTAAGGGTCATAATGTGCAATTATATTATAATTATATATATATATCACACGCACCCATATACAGTAAGACACTTACAGATACCTAAAAACATAATTACGCTTTTGTGTATGTGTGTGTATGAGAATATTATATATATATCACACACCCGTATATATAAGACGCTTAGAGATGCCTAAAAAAATTATTTAAGAAAATGTGCTTTTGTGGGAAAACATTTCACATATTAGAGTGCATTGCGTTTGTTCACTGCCCGTGTAAAGTCATGTTTTCCCAAAGTTCTCATGCGCTTTCATCAGAGTATAATGGATTTACCTTTATATATAATGGATCTCCTTCAGACAGTACAGCTGATGTTTACAGGACGAAGGGTTGCTTTCCCATGCTCCAACGTTTTGGGTGCTGGGTAGGTACATCCAGGACAGGACGCCAAACTATCACAATTGAGAGCAGCTAATATACCTTGAATCTATTTTACGGACTGTGGGATGAAACCCGAGAAAACCCACAGAGACACAGATAGAAAATTCCACCCAGATTGGGATTCGAACCAGATTCCCCAGCACTGATGGGTGGTTGTGCTGACCTCCAAGTCACCGTAAAACCCCATAACGTTTTTTTTAAGACTAAAAGAATGGAGCTATTATTATTTGCTAATATTTGTGATGCAGTGTGAAATTTTGAATTCACTAAGCTATAAAGAGAATTCAAGATAACGTGAGTGAGAGAGAGAGAGAGAGATGAGCAGTGATCATCAGGAGGACAGGACTAAGCAGCTTCATCTACACTCCATCATACTGAGAAGGGAAACGAGACATTTTTTCCTCTTGCTGGTTCTTTCTTTTTCTCTCTCTCTGTCTCTTTTTCAATCCCTCTACCTTCCCAAGCCTCATTACTGCTAATCATTTAGATGCCGAGTGCCCAGTGTCACCTGCTCTGTATTCTGATTACTTCATACAGGAATTAGTATGTATATTTAATGTAGGGTTTTGCCTTTCTTTTTCTTTTCCATCTTGATGAGTGCAACAGCAAGCAGCAGAGGAAAGGTTGGGCCCGCCTGTCTGGCGGATATGCCAGCGTCTGTCTAATAAATGACAGCAGATTTATGCATCTGTATTCTTTTATTTATAAAAAATAGCAAGCCGGACGATGCTCAGATATTAATAATACAAGTGGATCCACTTTGATTAGGCTTGTGCAGAGGAGCGCGCATATTCAGCATTACAATTAAATCTTGTGATGTGAAATGGGAATGACACGCTAATGAAGCGAGCCAGCGAGCCTGAACCGAGACTGTCCAACATCATTATGGGATATCTTAGATGAAGAGTAATTATACGAAGAACACTGAAATGTCATTAAAAATCTTCAGTAAGTGATTTACCCCGCCATTCCTCCATAATGCCATATCCCTCACTTTCTCTCCCTCGTTCTATCTCTGTTGGACATGAAGTTCCTCTTCAAAAGTCCAGACGAAAATTGTAGCCCTTCAAGTACTCTGGGATTGTTGAGGCAGACACAATCAAGTGTCCTAACTTAATTCAGTGCACCAGAAATCAGTGGTGGCTTGATGTAATTGAGACCATACTTTAATAAATTCAGATGAACTGCAATTAGGTCTGATTCGGATCCTAATGACTGGTTTGAACTGATAATGGGAGCTCATGAGCCTATGATCACCCCAGTTATTTAAACTGTGACATTGATTCTCATGTTTGCAAAATGCATTCATTTTATGATCTTTAATTAATTGCCTCATTTCTGTGGTTGCAAATATGTTATTTTTGATTTTATTAATGAGAAGGAGATTTTAGAGAATAATGATTTTTATTTCCAGTATGGTAATAGTATTTTTAAAACCGGTAACCAGGTTGTCAGTTTATTATTACTATCTGCCGCTCGGTGCTGGGGATCCAGGTGGAGTTCCCATGTTCTCCCCGTGTCCGTGTGGGTTTCTCTAGGTTTCCAAAAAACCTGGATTTAAGGTAAATTGGCTGCTCTGAATTACCCCTGTATAGTGTGTGTGAATAAGTGTGCACCTAGAGATGGATTGGCACCCTGTCCTGAGTGAATGTACCTAAAACATTTTCCCCTTGATGGGCATAGGGAAACCCTAGTAGAAAATTAAGTGGAAGATAATGAGATGAGGGGCGGCAGCACTAGGGATCCGGGGGAGCCTGCATCACAGAAAGAAGGTTCCTGTTTGGGTTCCTTTAGAGTGTGAAGTCTGCATGTCCTCCCTGTGTCTGAATGGGTTTACGCCATGTACTCCAGCTTCCAACCACATTCCAAAGACATGCTGATAGATACATTTAAGACAAATTGTTCCTCTGATTGGAATGCTTGCAAATCGCAGGTGAGGAAGGTGAGGTGATCTACCACCGAAAAGCCTTTTGCCATGAAACCTTACAGATCAAGGGTCAGGCACTTTTTTCCAGTTACAACCTGCAGTCAGATACATCTAATTTAATGTTTTACGTTGTGGGTGTAAAATTAGACAAGAGACAGTTTGGGGCACAGTTTTCAATCTACTTTCTCATTGCGTACTGGACATGGCTGAATTTTTCATTAAAAAAACTTGCATTAATTAAATCGAGATTAATTAAAAAGAGATACACTGTCAGCATCACATATTGCATCATAACATTTTTATTTCTCCCTACACTGTTAATAATATTTCTTTTTGAATGAATACAGTAATTAGTTTTAGATTCGACTTTTTTGTATATCATGTAGACTTTATATATACTTTTATATATATATTTCCTCATGCATTAACATATTAAATAATATCTGCATTATTGATGTGTTTTTTTTTTCAAATAAAGAATGTTCTGTGAATGTCGCAATGGGTGTAAAAGCTCGGGTCTGAGTGGCACATCAGCAAGATGACCAGCAGAATTGGAGCACAGATACATTCCCAAAGTGCCCTCGAGGAAGGGAGGACGAACGAGTGAGCCCACACAAGAGAGAGAGAGAGAGAGAGCACGTGAGAGCGAAGGAGAAACTATCCAAACAGGCCTCGCAGCTACACAATTATTTTTTAGCATTGCATTCCAGTATCGACTGGAGAGCAATGCAAATTATTTAAGACATACTTTTTTTTTTTTTCTGCAGCTGCAATTATAATGGTGATGATCTCAATTAGTATTGCCATCACCTTGGACTTTTAGTGGCTGGTTGTGCAGCCTGAGGGTATGTTTGCTGCAGACATGCTGTCAGAGTCGAGAAAAGGGACAGATCTGGGCAATGAAACTCTGTCATCATTCCCACCCTCAATCAGAATCTATTCACCCTTCACTGTGTGTAAGCTTCCGAATATTTACATACATTCTAATGCAAACATATTTATTATTGCTGCTTGTATTATATGTTTTATATGTTCAATCTACAGAAAACAAGCATTTTGTACTTAAATTTATTGGAAAATAAGCCACGTTTATTTATATCCATCCATCATCATCTTTCATCTACCGGGGCTCCCCGTGCTCTTTCCAGCATTGTGGAAGCTGGGCAGATACAACCACGAGAGGGTGCAAATCCATCGCGGGACACACACACTATAGTGGGGCAATTTAGCAGTCAACTTACCTTGAATTCGGAGAAAATGTACACAGACACCTGGAGAACATGAAAACTCCACTCAGATTGGGATTTAAACCTGGATCCCTAGTGCCGGGAGGTGAACATGCTAACCACTCAGCAACCACACAGAGCCCTGACCCTCATCTAATCAAACACTATAGAAATATTCATTCATTCATTATCTTCCGCTTTATTCTATATTAGGGTCGCGGGCGGCGGGGGGGGGGGTTCTCCATGCCCATCCAGGGGAGAATGTTTCGGGCGCTGGGCAGATACACCCAGGACAGGGTGCCAATCTATCGCTGGGCACACACTCACACACACAGACACACTCTACATGGGGCAAATTGGAGAACTCAATTGACTTGATCCATGTTTTTGGACTGTGGGAGGAAACCGGAGAACCCGGAGGAAACCCACGCGGACACGGGGAGAACATGGAAACTCCACCCAGATGGGGATTCGAACCGGGAACTATAGAAATAAAATACAATAAAGACTACATGCAAGGCACGTTCATAAAACATCAATGTCTTACCTTAAAAATGCAGACCTTGATAAATATGCAGTAATTCTCACAAACACACCAAATTCTTATGAAAGCAGTGGCATCAGGGTGTGATGGAGCTGGGGTTGTGAAGTTAGTCTCAGACAGGAAGTCAGATTAGGTAAATGGACACACCTGCAGCTCGTGTGTAATTAATTGTGCAGTGAGCAGCAGTAATGAAAGCAGCTGAGCAGCTGAGGGAGTGGAGAACCTGCTGCGTTGTGTTTGGGTGACATGGATTCAAGGTAAATTGGCTGCTCAAAATTGGCCCTATATATATATATTGTGTGTGTGTGAGTTAGTGAGTGGGTGCCCAGCTGTAGATTGGCGTCCTGTCCTGGGGATCTGCCCAACGCCCAAACGTTCTTCCCTGGATGCGCATGGGGAACTCTAGTCTCTACTATAGGATTAAGTAAAAGATGTACAACATGATGGATGGATATACAAGTGTTTTAACAGCAGTAGGCTTGTCCTTAATGTCATATAAATTGGGTTCTAATCAGCGCATGCAAATTCTGCTTTGATTTTGCTTTAGGTTTATTTCCACATCTTTACTAATTTGTTCTTGAAAAACATTTTAAGTTCCAGCTAAGTAGATTTTATTTGGTGCTTTATTAGACACAAGTTCTTTTAGCAGGAGAACGTTGCACATTGACCCATTTTAAAAACCCATTTTAGCATTTCCCTTCTCGGTTTCCCTGATACTTCAGCACTGTGTAAAGTGGCTTCCCCGTTCTCTTCAGCGCGTAACAAGAAAGCCTTGCACCACTACCCCTTTCTTTTATTCATTGCACTGTAAATAACGCCACTTTATGAAAAGCAGCCAGTGTGACTCACGGCTAGCGCTAACCACAACACATTATTATTTCATGGTCTTTGAAAGAGGGGTCTGTAGTGTTGCTCACACTTTAATGTCTGTGCTCTCTCTGATGTTGTATAGTACACAGCGCCCCTTGTTGCGCGCCGTATGCCATTCCTCACTTGAATTCACAAACACTTCCAAGTGCATAAATAGCACAGACGAGAAAGAGAAAAAAGCAGAGTGCCCCAAGAGCTAGTGTACTGGAACTCCAAATAGGCGCTTCCGCACATCTACCAGCTGTTGCCATTGGGGCAAGGGCACGAGTGGGGGGGAAGGGGTGGGGGGGGGTTGTGGTGGCAGATGTCATTACTTTAGATTTTACTTCAGGAATAAAAACTATGTGAAGAAGGACAGGTTCTCAGGGACCTCTTAGTGCAGTCTTTGAGGTGAAGACAACCCCCTTTAGACTAAAGGAAGGATCACTGAGAGAATGGGTCATCAGTCATTGTGGGACTAGTGTGCATGTAAATGAGACTTAGGTTTACGCCAGAGACTCGTGTCTGGCCATGAGATTTGCTGGTGACTTTGACAAGTTAGGGGACACGTCCACTCGTAGATTTATAGTCTGCAGAAATATAATGCTTAAAGAATCAACTATCAGAAATAGTATCGAAAATGTACCCTCATTTTACACATGCACACACACACACTTTATATATATATAAAGGCGGCACGGTGGCTTAGTGGTTAGCATGTTCGCCTCCCAGCACTAGGGATTCCTGGTTCGAATCCCCATCTGGGTGGAGTTTCCATGTTCTCCCCATGTCCACGTGGGTTTCCTCCGGGTTCTCCGGTTTCTTCCCATAGTCCAAAAACATGGATCAATCAATTGAGTTCTCCAAATTGCCCCATATAGAGTATGTTTGTGTGAGTGTGTGTGTGTGCCCAGCGATAGGTTGGCGCCCTGTCCTGGGTGTGTCTGCCCGGCGCCCGATACGTTCTCCCCTGGATGGGCATGGGGAACCCCACCGCGACACTAATAGAGAATAAAGCGGAAGATAATTAATGATATATATATATATATATATATATATATATAACAACAGCTTATAAGCTTTCTTTTTCAGGTCTAAAGTAAAATGTTGTCATCAATTACCTTTTTGTAAGAAACTGCATACATAGTAGTACGTAATGTCTTATAAATGCTCTTTATGGACTTTAAGTGAAGTGTATTCATGTTGTCTTAAATAGGAAGAATCATAAGTTTAAATAAGTTCATATTATAATGCATTACATCACTTTGTGGTATGAAGCCTTATGTCACATTGTTATAAAAATGTATGATTATGAACATCTATATACATTAATAAATGTTATAAAAGCATTATGAATACTCAATGCTTGAATGCACTTATAATGCATTAAGAACACGGGATTCATAGAAAGCGTTACTGAATATTTTATGAGCTATGTACAATTACAGAGACTTAAGAAAAGTGTTATAAAGCGTTCAGAATACTTTATAAAGCTTTATGAATGCATTATGAGAACCGGATTCAAAAAGGTCAGTTCAAGTGTTACGCAAAAATGAATAAAAGATTTTGGATCTTTGAGATGCCCGGCCAGATTCTCCTCAGATCACTCAGCCCATTCAGCCGATTAGGTTGAGGAAAGCCAGCCAAAGCTCTTTTCCTGTACTATTCCACTAAGCAGCACTTGGTGCTAGTGGCAAGACTTGCTATTAAACTTTCATTGCTTTTTTTTTCAGACTGTTTTTCTCCTGCCACAAGAAGCTACAGCTCATTCCTCCACACGGCATAAAAGCATAATGCTGGCCTGATTTCCATGGGCTTTGGTTTTGAAGAATAATAGATATATGTGTACGAAAAAAGTGGGAACTCCCTGAAGTTGGTGGTAGACAGTTGCTTTTCAAATCCTAGTTTTGGTCCTTTATTTTATTCAGCAGTGAAAAGCCATGAATACAGAAAATAATATTAATAATGCCTGATACAACTCTCCATCATGACATCTCTACTCTCTTAACGTATGGACACAGTACACAGTAATGAAAAGTATCAAAAATGAGTAAACCTTCAAAAAATATTTCAAAAAAAGAAGTATTCACCAATTACATAAACATGTTTCTGCTACCGTCCCAGTTTACTGTATACATAGGGGATCATTTTTCCGATCATTCAAGAATGACAGCAATAGAAAGGATACATGACTCAACGGCCAGACATAATGTTTCATAACGTATGCACAGAGGTACAAGCAATAAATACACACATTAGGTAAAGCCTTACAGCTACGCAACGCAGATGCAGGAAAAGAGCGGGTTTGCTACAGTGAAATAAAAAAAATGAGAAGAGAGAAGAAACAAAAGGAACAGAATCGAGAAATCTTAAAAACATACACTGATCTTTAGCTTAGAAAAAATGTCTGGTAAATGTATGAATCCACCAACATTTTTAATCTTTTTACATAATATGCACAATTATCAAAATACAGACAAAACCATCCCAGAAAAATCCAGACAATCCTAAATCTAGTGGAGGAACAGATTGCAGATCTGGAGGTCTTTCTGGTATAATGTGCAAGCAACTATTTTAGACATTTTTAAAATGTGTTTTTTCTTTTTTTGTTTTTTACAAAACCCATGCAAAATCTACAAGTCATCTGCAAACTGAGAGCGAATCCACAGAATGCATTCTTTTTTTCCCCCCTTTTCCTCCCATCCTTCCCCAAAAACAGTATAGCTGAGGTATGCACATTCTATGCATTGTACACTTAGGCCATCATCCTGATCTTTTGTATTATATGCTTTATTAATTCATATTTCCAGTCCACCACATAAGTTAATACATGCATTTTAAAAACACAATATCCCCTTACAGGTGTATTTTTACATAATCATTCTACAGTGGTTCAGGACACCAACCTATCACAATGCAAACCTTCCATTTCTGGCATTGGGAATGTAAACTGTAAAAACTGTAATGTCTTATGGAACGAGTAGTGACGAATTTCGACAGGTCATTTGAAATAACTTGAGCAATCTGCCATGTTTGTTCTGAAATCGTGGTGAAGAGGTAGAGCCATTGAGAAAGCCTTTTTGGATAAGTGGGAAAACCCCCATTATTTTTGTAAGATGCTGTTTTTTTCATATATATTTGGTGTAATAAACGTATTAGAACTTCATCTTCAAGTCAATTTACTGAAAGCAGTAAAGGATAAAGGATGAGCTTTGTTCCTGGATCCAGTTTCCTCTTGAAGCCGAACTGGCATTCTGTTGGTATGTCCGTCTGCGTGCTAAACTAGCTGCCAAAACCTCGGTTTTGCACAACGCTGGCGAGCACAATACAAAGAAAGATTGGATCCCAATGGAGGACGAAAACGTTTCAGCTTTGAATTTCTGCATCGGCCCGAACGAGGAGCAGAACCGTCAGCGGAGTGGAAATATTGGACCGAGTGAACCGAACCGTACAACAGCTTTGTGCGCTAGCATCTGGGTTTTATATGGAAGGAGGCAGAATTTTGTGTAGCTTTGGTTTGACTGAAAACAGAAATGACCATTTAAAGCAACAACCACTTGTCTAGATGATATCAGCTGCGATCAGCCGCAGTCAACGTTCCTCTTTATTTTTCGAATCTGAAAGAAAACATTGGTTAACATGTTGATAAAGCTCATAGTGCACTCCGGGGGCTGACGCGAGCGCCGTCTGAGTGGCCATAGATACAGTGACTGCAGCTGAGCAAATATCACCCAGAAAAGGCTTCTTCACATCAATTCCCTCTTTTGCGATGGCTATATTATTTGCTTTTACAAGATAACCGAGCCACATCACATCATATCAACTTGAAATCATGACGCTTTTTGGCCTCACTAGATATCTCAGTTTGGTTACTATCGTTTTTAGTTTCGGTATCGACACAATTTGGAGAAGAAAACCGTACAGATAGAAGACGTGACATATTAAGACAGTCCCACCGAACGACACATTTCACTAGGGAACGAAACGAGAAGATGGCAGACGAACAATGAGGAAAAGAAAGCATCGTCTATATACAGAAAAGAAATCACGACACGTTTTTTTTCTGCACATCCACTGACACGAAAAAAAGTTGTTTTGGTCATGATCCATGCCTAGCTGCTTTCTACCGCTAGTCAGGCCACATGCTCATTCTGGACCACACTGAACATGGAGTTGTCAACTGGAATTAATCGACATGTCAAAACGCTGTCTTCTGTCAAATCTTTGTACAGGGCTTAATGACACAATCCCAGAGGTTATTCAAAGGTAGTTAGTGGAACGGAAAAAAAACAAAAAACAAAGGAAAAAGAAAACTAAACGAAAGCAATCTTCTCTTTGTACTAGTTACAGTCACAGAAGGATGACCAAAGAGTCTGGTGGCTTCTGTCTAAGCTATTGGCCATTGATAGTGTTGGCTTTGGTTTCTAGCTGTTGTCTGTGACTCTTTGCAGGTAGACAAAGCTTTAGAACACGGAGGTAAAGAGACTAGAGAAGGAAATGCAGAGATGCACATTTTTTTCCTCGAAGTGGTGCTTATACAAACATTTACACTTGAACTCAGCATCACGTTTCACTTTTCAGCACGACCAGAGATAGAGAGACATTGGAGACTTTTTTTTGGACAGCTGCAACAGTCTTGATACCGCAGTTCTGTAATTGGTGTGACTTTAAAAATGCCATTTACAGTCGGTGGTGGTGTAAACATAACCAAAAAAAACAAAAACGAGCACGGTTAAATAAAAGGGAAAAAAATGGATTTTAAAGCATTTTAGCAACATACAGGCAGTGATGCTAATTTCGGGTACTACTCCTGTGCAAATAATAACAGATCTACAACTTGAAATTGAGCCAGCAATTGTGTCTAACTTCAGCGACTACTGTGGGTAGGCTATTCACAAACATAAAACTTTTTGGCAGTATATGTGGCCATCAACGTTCTACAGAAAAGACTCAAGTATTTTCTTTTTCGTTTTAGTCCATGAGTCACATGTGCAGGGTTTGAAGTGGCCAAGTGATCTGGATGAAATCTTGTCTTGTTTTTTCATAATAATTACAAAAAAGGGGAAAAAAAAACAGAACAGACATCTCATGTCTGTTCCTAAGTGGTCCTCAAAGGCCTTCGAGAGTTTCTTTGGGCCAGAATCCTGGATGCATTTATAATAAATATTCCTCACTTCCATCTGCTGCCTTGCTGTGGGTTGTGTAGTGGTTAGAGGGACAGGCTGGTCAGAGTAAGTGGAGTCCCAGTGAATGAGGATGGAGAAAATAGTCACTCCAGGTCCTCAGATAAGTTGCCCTCCTCAAGCTCCCTGTCATCATCCAAATCTGGACTGTGATCGGCCGTTGTCACGAGAGACATCGGGCAGTCGTCGTCGTCCATGTTCAGCGGCTCCTCTTTTACGTGAATCGGAGGCCTTTAAGAGAAAAAATTATTTAAATTATATAAATTCAAAACAACTAACATCATAAAACTGAACAGTGTAATAAACAACAATTGACTCTTAATGATTCACAATAATAATGTTTATCACTTCATCTCATTATCTACTGCTTAATCCTCTACCAGAGGTTCTCCATGCCCATTTAGGGGAGAACGTTTCAGGCGTTGGGCCGATAGGGTGCCAAGACAGGGTGCCAATGCATCACTGGGCACACAATCTCACACACATACACACTTTATATATAGGGACAATTTAGAGCAGCCCATTCAACCTGAATCCATGTTTTTGGTCTGTGGGAGGAAACTGGAGAACCCGGGGGAAACCCATGTGAACATGGGGAGAACATAGAAACTCTCAACCTAATTTAAAACTGTGTTTTAAAAACAATGTTAAAGATGTGAAGCTTAAGTTTTCTAATACTGATTAAAACCATACAAACAGCTGAGCAATTCTTAATGGGCAAAATATGTAAAAACATCCCCGGAAAGGTCGTCAGTCCGTTGCAGGACAGACAAATGGGCAGATTCTCTCTCTCCTCACAGAGAAAAGACACAGACACCACACAGAAAGGTCCCAGGACCCCTAATCGTGAGGCGATAATGCCACCCTCTGAGCCGACCTGCACTCACCACACCATGGAGCAGTGAATCACACTTGAAGTAGAGTATAATGATTAATACCATGTTCATCAGAGAAAGGTTTACTGATGGCACCTGGCTAAAAAAACAGATTAGCACCAACCCCATCATAAATAATGGAGAATTTCTCATCCCTTCACCCCCTAGAGCAAAAGGGGAGTGCAGCTTTTTTATCTGGCTAATAGAAAGAGCAGGCCTTTGTTAATATGCAGAGGCTGTGGCACAGTTTCTTGAGATGAGAGAAACCTGCAGCTAGGCTCGAACATTAATCAAGTCCAGGCTGCTTGTGCACTCGGACACTATAATCCATGTTTTTTAACCACAAATGGATGAATATCTTAACTGACTGTCAATAACCGGAGCAGGTCGGAAAATGCTACCTTGATGCGCCGAGTGATACCCCCAACTCCACTGAAGAGTGGGGAGGAGTGAGTGGAAGTCGGGCTACTAACAAGAATAATAATGCTGTCACACGCAAACAAGGCTTAACATGATCCTGGGCCCTTGGCAGGGAAAGGGGTTTGTGCTACCATGATAAATCTGACAAAACCTAATTATTTCTGACACATTGGATGCATCAGGAAATCCCGCTAGACTTGGGGAGAGGAGAGGAGAGAGAGGGGGAAAACCTTATCAACTAGTCTCTGTATTAGAAAATGTCTGGCAGACATCTCTTGGGTGTCTCTTATTAATGGTGGGGGAACTTTGAATTTAAAAAGAATCTTAAAAGGTACAGATTGCTTTAATATTTATAGCAAAATATATTAATATTCAGTAGTGGCGAAGGGAGGTTCGCGGTGACGGGCTGGATGCTGCTTTTGGGTGAACCCACTGAGTCAGACTGAGAACGCAGCTAAAATAAAATAAAATAAGGTGGAAGAACCTGCATGAAATCTGATGAAAAACTGTTTTTAATTACTCTGTCTTTATTGTTGACCTGTTTTAAAGCGATTTTAGTTCTTTACAAAGTTATTTTAATGCTAAACAGCTGGGAATCTTAATATATGGTTCCAGGTGAAGCTGAAATTATGATCTCATTTTTAATAAACTGCAATCTAGGGCCCGCTGTTTAATGTTTATTAAAGAGAATAAATGTTGTTATTGGGGCAGTTGGAGGCTTGTGGTTAAGGAACCAGAGCTGAAGGTCCACGGTTCGATTCATGGTCCCACCAAGTACTACAGCTGAAGTGCCCTTGGGGAAGGCACCTAACCCCATTTGTTTCCCAGGTGCCATAAATGGGGCTGCCCACCGATCCGGGTACATGTGCTCACTTCACTCAGTGTGTATATGTGTGTGTGTCAATGCACGGATGGGTTAAATGTAGAGGACAAATTCTGTATGACTGTATCATTAAAAACTGTTCCTATTGGGAAAAAGATATCGATGATGTCAGCATTAGAACAAGAATAAACCAAACTAATATTAGAACTCCACACTGAACGAACCGTGTCTGCCCTGCATGGGAATCAAACTCCGAACCTTTCTAATGTTAGGCGAGAGCCACAAACATACACACACTTAACACACACACTTAAATACACCGTGTACCAAAATTTTAAGTGGCAAACAATCTGTATCCTCACTCCGGCTTGCATCTTAATTTTATAGCACATTTGTGGCCTATTTGTAATTGGTTTCATTATAACAATTCTGACCCACATAGCAGCAAAAGGGCCGTTAGAATGTCTGTAAACATGCATTATTGCTTTATAATGTGAAACAGGGCCATTAAAGCTCTTATTGACCTGCACCTTGGGTCTTTGTTTAGCTCTTTAAAGCCAGCAAGCTCCCATTTATCATGCTGTAACAAACAGCGCTCCGGATATAGGTTTAAAGATATTACCTGGAGACAAATGAACCCTGGCCAGGCCGGCTCTGCACCGGCCATTAAGCCCGACACAGGCCTTTAGCCCGCATGTAAAGAGGCTTGGCTTAGAGGTTTCATTTGCATTTATTACAAATCAGCAGCACACTCGTGTGCTCGGAGGATGGAAGAAAACGATTAGTCTGCTCCACTGTATTAAGACATCATGATGAGTCATTTAGTGGTTAATGAGAGGATCACATTTGCAAGCCATGAGCTTGGGCGAGTGCCAGCCTGCATGGGTTTGTTTGTTTGCATGGTCATGCATTGCAGCTCGGTGGGTTGTCAAACAGAAAACGCACATAAGCGCCAAATATCAGGTTTGATGACTTAATGCTATTTTATGTAACACACTACAGTTATTTTTTTGAATGTAGGTCTTTTAAAGAAGGAATTTAAGCAGAAGTGAACATTTTTATTTTACTTCATTTTTAATAGACAACCAAAATGAATTACATTCTGGCAAAATATGCACGTCTTAAACCTAAATTTCACATTTTAAAGTGCCAATGTTGATGCTTGATAATAAGGCCTGAGTACCAGTATCATTGATTTATTTAATAATTAGCTCTTCTGCTCCGGCGTCGCCGAATGAAAATTCATTTATTTATTATTGTTTTCATATTCAAATATGTAGCCATGGTGATAGAAATGCTAATTTCAATTTTTTTAATAAAACAACTTCATAACAAGTTCAGCGAGACACAAAGAGATTGATTTAGAGAAAGAATAAAGAGAGAAATAAAGAGCAAGAGGGAGAGAAAGCACGCAAAAGCGAGAGAGAGAGAGATGTTGGTGCATCAGTAGCAAGTGTCCTATCCCGGCCTGAATAAACACGGCGCTGTGACATGCATGACATCACTGATTAGTAAGGAGCACAATCACTACATCCACATTCCTCAAACTCACACCACATGAATCTTTAATCAGCTTTCTCTCTCATTCTCTCTCTGCACCATTAAAAAGATGGAAAGGCAAAGATTTTAAAGTAATTAATGATACAGTTAGCTGCTAAATATTAATAGGAACGGTCGTGCATAAAATATAACATCTAAACCTGTACGTCGCAGACATTGCTGTAATTAAACCTGCATCTGTAATAAGTCGGCTTTCTATTTATACGTTACGGCTGAAATTTTGGGATCCAGTGTAAACATGAGGTGGAACCTACACAGAGAATATAGCCATTTCATTTGATGAGGTCATAGTCAAGCCCCGGGACTACTTTACGGTATTAGAACAAAAACAAGATACTATTAATTTCTGCAAAAATGGAAAAAGAATAACTTGGAATTAGATAAAAAAGAAACATTCATTGCAATCAAATGCAGCCAATTAATTATCCTTTTTATTACAAAATTATTTAAGATTAGAAATCATATTTTCAAACTGTTCCAAAGATCTGATTCAGCAAAAGGAGTCTAAGTGAGCTTGATTTAAGATCAATCTGCAACTACAGTCTGCAAAAAGAAATCGTACCAAAATCGTTTCACCTAAAACAAAAGTAATAAATAAATAAGTTTCGATTTTTTTCAAATTAATTAAATTAGAAATGGCAATTAAATTTAAAATTAGGTCCATGATTCATTATTGGAAAACATAGTGGGATTTACATGAACATGTGACTCCCAGTGAGGATGACATCACACTATTAGCTCCACACAGGACTACTGTTAACAGTTACTGTGAAATATCCCAGTGCAATTAGTTGTTTTAATTCTGATTTCATCGCAGCAATTCTGTACATATTCAAAAATAAAATACAAAATGAAATACTACTACTACTACTAATAATAATAATTCGGGTAGATTTATTTCATAATAACAAAAAAATCCTGCTGCGATGCAACAAAGCTTTGTGTTACTTTTGGTAACATGTTCCACCACCCAAATAAAATTGGTATAAAGTAAATAACCAAATATGGTATAAGGTCAAATAAATATATAACATCTCAGACTGTACATGACATATTCGATAGCGCATGTACATTTACTCACAGAAGGCTATGTGGGGAGTAAGCAGGGCTGCTGTGTCCGTTTGTGTCGAGGTGATCGAGCGAGCCGTTGAGATCGTCATGGGTGGCGCTCTGTAAAAGGCAGGGGGGGCTGCCGCTCAGCAATCCTGGAGGACTGGCACCCATCAGACCCGACGCACTGCTGTTCATCAAACCTGTGTTACCCAGTAAAGGCAGAGCAGTCTCTGCTAGAGCCGCCTGAAAACAAGACATTATATAAGGAACAGCAGAACAAGCCCGATATAAATGAAAGTCTCCGTTTAACAAATAGACGCCTCGCACACTTTGGATTATGTACTAGACTGTTGTGAAAATAAAATCCTCTTATCTATAATCCCACAATACTGTTGATGTGCTTGTTTTGTCATCTTCATGGTAATGTATACCAGCATGCTCATCATAATATATACAGGCAGACATCTGGTTATGTCGATTGCTTAATTTCTCACCAATTAACTCTGATTAAATGACTACAGCGTTCAAGATGGAGCTACAATAATGGCCCAGGGGGAGTGTGGTGTAGATTTTGTATCAGCAACTATGCAGCAGCTCCGTGAACCCCTTCTTCACTCAGACAGAAACACGGTGTAAGGAAAAAAAATAACAGCGAGCATCCACATTATTATTCAACCGCCTGAAACTTTACCTGAAACTAGTAAAAGAAAACTGACATTTTTGCCTCCTGCACATTAAAGTTATATACAGTAATTAAAATTTAAATTTTTTTTGCCACGAGCACCTCACTGCGCCAACATTATGAAGCCAAATCATTTATGACAGCTCAGATAAATATTAATGCATCTGCCCCTGCATTTTCTCAAGCTGCTATCAATCCAAAGCACAGGTGCAGACAAGTCAACTGGCACGGAAGCTACCTGCCTCTGCCACATGGTGTCCTTCTAGACTCTTACTGATTTCCTTATGCCAACCGTTTCTCTTACTCACACACACACACACACACTCCTCATAAAAAAAAAAAAAAAAAAACACTTTCTACTTGTGCTGCCTAAGCATTAATTATGAGAACACAGACCTGCATACACAAATTGTTTACTAATACAGACAGTGACTCCGACCTCCGAGGCAGTCTGACACCTCTGTAAGTGTGACATCACTGCTTACCTGTAGACTCGCATTAAGAGCTGCTCCGTATCCCAGACTGGATGGCAGATTCTTCACCAGTGTTGGGCTCCTGAGTAACACAAATATATAATTTATTATGACGCTTCATTTTATTTTAATGAATGATGTAAATAATTAGAGCCTTCTTGATGCTTTGCATTTTGAATATGGAGGATGACTAACTGCTGCTTAGAAATCACAAAAAAAAGCTCAGCACTGAGGTGACACATGAAAATATGAATGTATGTATGTAAATAAAATGTGTTGATACAACACTGAGTATCACAACTGACTGAATGTGGCCAACAGCTGGTAATTTAGCAGTTAGTGATGAAGAGGCACAAAGGAAAAGGGATTTGGATAGTGAGGAGGCATTACCCTGTTATTTTCTGAGATCTGCGTTTCTGGTACTCCATCTCGTCCACTGTCCACACAGCGCCCTTCACATTCTCCACTCGCACAAAACACTTATGGAGGCTGAGGTTGTGGCGCACAGCATTCTACAACATACAGAAACCCATTGTTTGTTCATTTTTGTTTATATATAGAGTGAAAATAAGAAATTATTTCCTCTGGAATCAACACTTTTTGTACATTTTATTTAACATGCTACAAATAACATTTTTTTGAACATGTTAACAATACGTAAATATGTTTGGACGTGTGCAAATATTTTTTAAATCAATAAAAATAAATAAATGCAAAAATAACTATTATTAAAATAAAAAAGTGCATTAAAAAAAGTTAAAAAAAAAAAAAGGACAAGAACCATAGACTTTACTGATATCATAATCTTATGTATGTGTTCAGTGGACGCTAACTGCAAATTATTTATCAAATTATTTATATTTAAAATGACAAAAACGTAGGTTTCGTTTTTACTGTATTATAAAACAGGTAGTTCTGATCATTAAATCTGATTGGCTGAGCTGTTTGTCCAATCATGACATTAATAACAATAATGCACATCTCAACTCGAGTCACATTCATATCAATGTGTGATATACAATACATTATTTTAAATCATGTAAAATAAATGGAAATACAGAGTAATATAACCAGCAAGCCGATTCAACACTAAACCTGTATCCTGTTACTCAGAGATCAACATTCACTTTAAAAAACAGATGTTGAATAAAAACAGTTTATTAATAATTGTGTTTTAAATGAATACATTTATAAATCAAACCTTTTTTAATTAAACTAATAAGTCACTCGAGGTTGTGCATTATTGTGAATAAATGTGAATAAATAAAAGGTGAAACTGTACACATCGTGCCCAACGCTCTGTGACTTATTCACAATATTACACGCCCTCTCATTCAATATTCATTTATAAAAATAGCATATACAGAAGGTCATTATTCTTTATAAATGTTTTTAAAAGACAGTTACTGGTCACTACAATATTATAGGTATTTTGCATTTAAACCTTTGTATTAATAATTTTTTTAAACAATTCATTTATAATAAAAAAGTTCATTCAATTAATTTAGGTTAGAAATTAAGGATGTTGTAAAAGAGGGGTGATATCCGTAAAAACAAGTCAATAGAACCGTGTAAAATTACAGTTAAATGAAGATCTTCACCTGAATATCACAGCTTTTATGTTTTATTTCAGGAATATGGATTATAATGATTTTTGCTTTGAGTCGAAATGTCTATGAAAAAAAAAATAAAACCCTCATAAGCAGATCCTGCATCTGACCTGAAAATTCCAGGATTTGATAGATCTTAATGCCCATGGCTCTGAATATGATAATTTTAATATTAATGAGCAAATGAGCAGTTTTATTATGCATGCTATATAGTTATAACTAATAAGCTGCCGGGCCGAGAGCTGGATCCCCAAGCTGAGCTGATGAGACCAAGCGGAGATATTAAATCACCTTTCATTCCTTTTTTAAAAATTCTCTCAGTTAATCAAATGACAAGCCCATCACAGCCCAGCCTCATAGAGGCAGCACAAAGGAACAGTCAGGCTCAAAATGTAAATATCGAGGCACTGCTATTGTAAAAGGAGGGGTCCAAATACTCCTAATACCAATCCTTGACTCCTTTGTTCCACCCACGGGCAGATTTAAATATTTTACGATAAGCAGAGAGAACGCGGAAGCCGATGAAACGAACGTGGAGGGCCAGTCTATTGCAGACTTTCAAACCTGCGTGTGAAGTGTAAATCTGTTTGTAAGCAGACGTGTACAACATGACCGAACCGAGCAGATAATAAACTTTTTTTCTTTCTGGCATGTGAGCCCTGGTATAGTTATGGAGCAGCAGCTGATGTGTAGGGAGCTATTGCACACCCTTGTGGAACTGTAATCATATGCCAGCATCATTAGCAACCCAAATCCAAATTAATTCACTTTGCTAAATCTAGTGCTGGCGAGACGCTTAGCATGTTGATGAGCAAAGCCGGCAGGCTAAAAAAGGCTGCTGGCGAAATCTTGAAGAAGAAATCTACGATATAAAATAAATGAGCACGTTTGCAGCTATTGCATTGTCACATGCACGACTACTATCCAAAAATAGCCAGGGAATGTTTCTAGCCTTCATATCTCTTTTTTGTTCTGTGAGCCAGAGAGGCGGAGTCTGTAGTTATTGGGCAGGGATATAAATGAGGCTCTTTGTCCTGGTAAATAAAGAATGCTGCCATTGTGACAGGAGCATTTACTTAGTGTTGGACAGGCCCTAACCTCGCTTTTGCACTGTATACATAAACTATTGTGTGTACAAAGACCCAGCCTGCAACACCTCACCAAACCCCTGCTACATCTGAAAGGCAAACAGCAATGTTTTAAACTAATTAACCATTAATAGCCCAGGGATGGAGGGAGCGGCTGATCCATGAAGTCTAAAAGAGGAAAAGCAGGGGGAAAAAAAAAAAAAAAGGAGTTACACACTGCACGTAACAAAAGGCGCTGATGATTGAGTGGCTGGCTTGTAATTAACGCGTCAGAATGCACACCTCCCCACCAAGTCTCAGCTATTAATTGCACAAAATTAGAAAACGATATCAGAGGCAGAATTATTCCTTCACTTGTCATTTTTTCCAGAGAGAAAAAGAAAATCTGCCAGGATTAAAATGAGTGTAGTGTGATACTAATGCGGACGTGTCAGGTACATAACTGCCCTCGTCTGAGGTTTAAGGCGGGGTAAAGAAGAGGATACGGGGGGAAATGCAGTTGAATTAAAAAGGGAGGCATTACCTTCCAAGTGGCAGCGTTGCGTCTAAAGTAAGCAAAGGTGCGCGTGAACCAGCTGTAGATTTCATTTAGTGTTAACTGCATGTCTTTGGAATCCATGATAGCCTGCAACGAGATGCCATCAAACAGCTCTTTACTGCCGCGCTCGCTTAACCACCCTCACCCCGGCCCGGTGTGAATCCAGGCAATTAATTTGAATCTAATCAGGCAAAAGTTAATTTATTTCCCGACTCACCTGCCTGATGAGCGTCGCGTACGTGAACGGTGGCCTGACATCGGCGTTCTTGTAAAACTCGTAGTTTGGGGCGATTTCTGAGAAAAGTAAATAAAGCGTCAAGAACGAACGGAGGAAGTAAAAATAAATGAATAAAGGTCGGCGAAATTGGGAAATGTGTCTCCTCAAGGGAGCAAACTCACTTCAGATTAATTTAAATAAAGAGAAAGGGAGGGGAGGGGGAGGGGGATCAAACATCATTTCAGTTGTCCAACAAAATGCATTTTTAATTAATCTCTCTCCTGAGAAATCTTAAACATTAGCACATGAAATTACAGAGCGCTGGATATTTTGTAAGTAGTTGAATAATTCATAGCCTTCAGTGCAACTGTGCAAGTAAATACAAATATCAAAAAGTGTTTTACACAAACACTATAAATACTATAATTCAGAAAACTGTAGTGAATATTCTATCAGCTGTAAGATTTAAATGAATATTTATATAATTCTGAAGTAGAGTACAGAATGACATTCATTTCTGACTTGCACAGAAGCAGCTATACTACAGTACTGTACAATTTTGTCACGCAAAATGTAATTATGGCATTTGGTTTACCTGAGGACAGAGGCATGGAGTATTTATCGGAATGGCGTCTGCGCATGGCACCCATGCTGGGCATGTTGGCAGGGCTGAGGACAGAGGGCACCTGGGACATCTGGCTCAGTGGCGTGATGGGGGCCGTTGGGGTAGTGGGGGTCTGTGGGAGGTTTGGGGGTGAGACTGATGGCAGGTTCTTGGACATCGTCATGCTTGACACGAGATTCAACTGATGACCGAGAGAGAGTCAGAAGCAATGGTGGAGAGAGAGAGAGAGAGAGAGAGAGAGAGAGAGAGAGAGAGAGAGAGAAAGAGGGGAAGGTTTAGTCTGAAGCACTTAGACAAACACAGAGAGATTCAACTGTACAGCTGTGCTCACACTAATAAGCTGCAGAGGAAACAGCCAATCTCCACTAATTACAGAATGAAATTGTATCATAAGAATTCTAATTAGAGCATGCTGTTAAAGATTATCTAATGATGATCCTTTGTATTATCCTATCCCATCTCTGTCCCATAAGAGCTTACTGTGTGGGAGAGAAGTGATGCATTGTTTTGCAACCTCTTATCCCGCCATAACCCAATGCTCTCGAGTGCACCTGGATTAGAAACCCATCCACCTAAACACCAACAACCTCATCACTGCCACTGCATGTTAATACATCAGTACAAACCACTATAACTATAGAAATTCAAGTCTATAGATGGCGTCTGTAACTTATCCGACTCGGCTGCTGTAACTGGTTATAAGCCAGCGGGCCTCTGCATTGGTTTTAATGCAAAGCCAGTTGAAAATGACGATAAAATAAAGAGCTAAGCATCAGCAGTTCATAAATATCATTAACTGCCGGCTCATTCCCACCCTGACAGCAGGATGTTTATACGCTTTATAATTACATTTTAATTATGACAACAGTTAAAGGTAAAAATGGCAACTTAAACAGCAGCAGTCAACTAGTACAACAAAGAAGCATTGCAGCTTAGCAACATTACGAATTATGGTTAATGCGCAGATTCCTTTTTATTAGGTACACCTCTGTCTGGTTTTTCAGTCTCACTGATCAGAGATGGACTTTGTAGTTCTACAATTACAGAGTGTAGTCCACATACTTTGGTCATCTGCATTAGTATGTTCTCTGATTATCAGAACCCTCACACAGGTGCTATTAGGGTATATTGACATGGTGGAGGTGTATTAGGGTGTGTTTTGCTGGCACGAGTGGATCAGACACAGCAGTGCTGCTGGACAGAGAACAGCACACCGATCAGAACATACAGATGTCTGATCCACTCGGACCATCATCCACCACCTGCTCTGTGGATTCCTGATCAACAGAGAACAGAGTGTGAACATGATGTATTTGTAGAACTACAAAGTCCATCTATATATATAGATAGAGAGATGGATGGGTGGATAGATAGATAGTGAGATATTTACTTTTAATTAGGGTTGTCCTATAAAAAACAGAGTTCTGTTAAAGCTCTACAGAATCATATAATAATAATAACCTCCACATCTTGGTGTAACCAGCGTGACATTCTCATGATGGCAGAAAAACATAAAGTGGTAAATCTATTGGTGTCATTTTCTCAGCGCAACACTCCATTTGCTGTGTATAATGCAGAAATCTCCATATAATTTAGTCGAGGTCAGGTCACAGTGATGGGCTGGTGCTGTAAAGAGCCTCTCTCTTAATCCTCTATTCAGCGGTGCAGACAGCACACCGCAAAACCACAATATCAACCAGTAATTATGTGCTACTTGTTCTACACAGGGAACAACAAAGGCTTCTGATACACCATCAAACCGAGCGGGAAAAATACACAGCACTTTATAATAAACCCTTTAAAGAGTTGAGTGACTGGGTGTTCAGCCATGTATATTTATAGTGTTAAGACACAATTTTCTTCCCTCTCTCTTTACCTGGTTACAGCAACATGCGTAACATGTTTGCAGGCACACAATCCCATATTTGCGAAATGGAATTTATTAAAGCCTAACTGAGCAGGAGTGAATGAGCGGCAGGGACGAACACTTTGCCACCTCTTCTCATCTGAATATATATTCAAGGTTGGCTGAGGGAACGCGAGAGTGAAGGAAGGAGGGGAAAAAACCCTCATTATTCAGGACTTACAGCCCTGGTAACTTTGATTTTCAGCCATACATGGCATGGCCAAAAGGTAACATTTAATGAAGTGCCATTCAGGGCAAAAATGGGGTCATATAATAGACAGTGTGTCTGCATGCTATGTTGGGCTACTGATAGCTGTTCAGGGCGCAGTGATGAACCAACAGGACTCATTTTGCATCGCTAATAAATTCACACTATTAATATTTATCAAATGTGCGAGCTGCCTCATGTGAGTTTCACATCCCTATATGCATTTGAGGGCAGAAATCTGTGCCACGTTATCTCTTTCTACTCTTCTTGCCTACATGACATACATTTTTAGAAATGTGCAGCCTGTAGAAAGTGGGAGCCCGTCGCGCCAGTGAAGGGAGTAATATTATGTGGAAGTTTCGCTAAATATACAGCCGAGACGATAATCACTTATTTGAAAATCTGTCATTAATTGCTCGCCATCAAATGCAATTAGCAGCCTTTTCATGTGGGGTTTATGTAATGCAATACTCATTAATAGTATTCATTCATATGCAGCTTGAATTACAGGCTGATTTTCTTTATTAGCAGAGATGTAAGCAAGCTGCGGTGGTTTTGAAGATTTTAGAAAAGAAAGGGAATAATAAATTGTAAGTTTGCTCGTGCATGTGTGTGTGGGGGGGGGGGTGGATAGGCGTAGGCCTACAGGATAATTATTAATCTTGTGATTATCTACTTTATAAAATGGGTGGTGATGAGGAATATTTAGCTTTTAAAATTACGCACTTATTAAGCAGTAAACATTAAACACATGATGGAAAACATCAATGATATTTATTTTTAATTCCGTGTGTATTTGTAAATAGTTTGCAGTGAACTGTAATTTTTTGGTAAATTGTGTACAAGACTGATGGTTATGGTGCTTCACATCATCCATCATTAAAGCTGCTGGATTCTGCTCATGAACCCTTTGAGTTTCTGTCACCAACATGTTGTTTGGGGTGTTACAGCCATCAGGTCGTAATGGCCGGCCTTTCTCACCCTGAATCGGAGGTATGATTTATGCCTCACTCTCCTGAGTGTGAGAGAAACCCCCTGCTCGCAGTTGATAGGAAGACATGAAACCTGGCATTACAAATCCCATTCTCTTCTCAGCCTCATTTTTATCACTCCATCTCTCTCAGTGCCTTTAAACTGCAGCATTTAGAGAGCTCTCTTGTTGGTCGGCTGATCTATTTACTGAACCTAGTGCAATATGCACTCACCGGTTTGGGAGATGGCTTAGGCTCCGAGGGCCGCATGTGCAAGTGGGCCATCATCGCCTGAAGACGCTCACGTTCCTTAGAAAGCTGTTAACGGGAAGAGCGAGGGGAACAGAAAGAAAATAAAACAGTTTTAGAAATAAGGGATTGTCCCGACATTGTTATTAAGCCAAGGTGGTTGTAATGTGGACTGCGGCTTATAAGGGACATCAGATTTTAAACCCATTCTAAATAAATCAGCAATAAACACAAAGAGAGTTCCATTAAAAAGGAAAAAGTAGATGTTTAGAAAAGAAATGTCTGGTGTCTGTGGAGGGGAGATATATGGTGTGAAAAGGTTAGATGAAAACAAATAGCACTTCATCTTTTTGTCAATAGCAGAATTTAGGTCAGCAATGCTTTGACAGTAACAAGCTACTCTGCTCATAAATTAGAGAGTCCTCGGTGTCTAACTAAAGTCCTCTGGACTCAGTTAAGGCTAAACTAGAACCAGCAGCTGCCAAGAGGTGAAGGGGTTCCACAAACAGAGTGCCAGGTGAACTCCGCCTCCCTGCTTTGCTGCCTTGACCCGCTCCCTCTGAGCTCCAGTTAATGCATCGGCCGTCCACCATCATCAATCTACCTCACGCCAAGTGACAGAGACCAGCCTGCAACTGCATCCAGTGCGCTGAACTCTGCCACCATGTCGGCTTTCGCACCCCGAACTGCGCTTCATAATTGCTGACGGAAGGATGAAAAGGGAAACAGGAGGAAAATTGGGGGGAAAGATGGAAAACAGAAACACTTCTGTAATTGGTCACAGTTTTAGAACACAGGTTGTAGCCTTTTCCATTTCTGGGTGCATAAGGACTCGAACCGTAGATCATTTCATACCACGAAACTGCGGCGAACAATGCTATTTATAAAAAAATGTGTAAAGGTCGTGAGACACTGTTTTCATCAGGCAGGTGGTGTTGCAAGAAATATATTCTTTTTGTTTAAATTAAATGTTGTCCATGGAGACCAGTTCATCTGTGCAAACTGTTAATTTCTTTTGGGATTATTATTATTATTATTAAAAGCAGCTATAGTGCTAGATCTAAGAGAGAACATTTTGGGCGATGGGCACTCACAAACACACATTGTATGGGGCAAATTAAATAGAGGCAATTTAGAGCAGCCAGTACACCTTGAATCCATGTTTTTAGTCTGTGGGAGGAAAACCAGAGAACCTAGAGGAAACCCACAAGGACACGGGGAGAGAATTTCACTCAGATCGGGATTCAAACCTGGATCTCAAGCACTGAAAGGCAGGTGTGCCAACCACTATGCCACCGTGCTGCCTATTGTTAATATTCACAGGCAATTTTTTCTTTGTTCTATTGTCAGTTGAATAAATTTTGAAGATATTTCTGATATTTATTGCATTACAAAATGTCTTTTTTATAAGATTAATGGATAAAGAATAATGCTATTTCATGGAACCTTATATCAATTATTTAAAATAAATCTGATATCTCGGTCATAATGAATCAAAGCTAGGACACAACTGTTAACAATCTCTAATAATAGACAACCTGTTGTTTTCCATCATTCCCGAATAAGTGTTGTGACGGTGACCTGTGCCACCTCAGGGCAGACAGGGGTGTGAAGATGAAGACAGTGTTATGCTGCCGGGAGAGCTGGCTGCAGCACTGAGTAATAATGTCCTTCAATCACTGCACTCATTATCTTCCCAGCGTGACTTCTTAATAAGGTCACGCTCCACCTCCTGAAAATAGTGGCCCTCTTTAGAGCTTCCATCAGGTGCAAAGTGCATTTAATTAACACCGACCAGCCCAAGATGCGTGCATATTAATTCGACAGCCAAGAAAATAAGCACAAATCCTAATTCAATTAAATATGTCAGAGATGACTACAGCTAGGTTTCTATAGAAAGAGTATAGAACTCACACAAAAGCACCAACTGAATTCCAGATACTTTGGGTGATTATGATGAGGATTACATCCATGCATGAAAAAAAAGATGCAAAGGGTGTGTTTATTAATTATTGTGTACATGAATGAATAGTTACCTGTATCTCTAGCTGCTGTACCACTTGCATTTGCACCCGGCACTGTGCTGTACTCCTGTCGTCCAGAGCGTGCTCATTATTAAGGTGCCTACAACCAGAAAAAAAATTGGCTAAGCAACAAATCCTGTTTTAACACTCAATGAAAAACAATCCATATTATTTACTCGCAGAAATCACATTCTACCTTACAGCAGTTTGGTTTCTCTTAGCATTTAAGCTGATGCAATCTGTCTGTATAGCACTATTATGTGTTGTTGTGTTATTAACATGACACTGGAAGGAGTCTAATCCCAAGCAAGTGCATAGCAGCAATTACAAGGCATGTTGGCGCACAAAAGGCATCACAGAGTATTTGGCTCCACTTCATTTAGTGAAAACAATAAATGCAATTTAACCGAGTAACATTTCAAAAAGTGCCTCCTATGAAGGGAGCATTATTCAGTCGACACATTAAATATATCTACTCATAGCTTCATTAGAATAAAGAGAACTGCACAGCGACACTGCGAACGCAGTCAGTGGAGGTTTTCCTTGATTGGATTTTGTCTGCAGGACACAAAAGGAGCTCGCCATTAAAACAGACCTTTATTCCTCGCAAACGCATGCAGGCGAAAAGGTTTTTAAAAGTGTTGTGATGTTCGGTAATGAGCCTCTATCTAAATTATCATTGGTGACAAACCCACAAAGCGCTCTTTGAGGAGACATGGTTATGAAATGCCAAAGCTGCCACTTTCTTTCCTGTAATTATAGGTTAGCTTGCAGACCCTTCAATGATCATTTACAGTGCAGCCTCCAGTGCATTAGAGTGAGCTTAAATCTCTCTCTCCCTTTCTCTCTTACCCACACACACACACACACACACACACGCATTCACCCTGTTCATTCCGAACAGGCCATTGTTTATGTGCAATATGCAAAGTAACAATGTATTCATAACCCTCCCAAAACACGCCAATCAACCTGGAGGGCATCGGAAAACACAATAGCTCCACTACCTTTCAATTACAGCCGGGCCTTTTTGAAATCATTTCATTTTATCATGGTCATTTCTGCTTTTGTACCCGTTTCAGGTCTAATGCTCAGATGTCCTCCATTATAAATCAGGAATGAGATAGCGGGAGAAAAGAAGAGGGCTGGGGAAACTGGTGGCTCTCTCTAGCCCAACCCATGCCTAATTGCTGTTTCAGAATGCACATGCAAAGGCACAATTCATTAATCATTTAATCATATCCCTCGCAGGGAAGAGGGGAACTAATGTTGCAAATACCCTTTTCATTTGAATGCTCATAATGCTATCTTACGCACTTGATATATAGCGGATGTCATAAATTACAGCTGTTTCCAAAAGGGGAAGTCTTGTTCCTTATCCCCAAAGACAGCTTCTTTTTTCTCTTTACTATCAGAATTCCTGAGTTAATGTCTTTTTTTTAAAGGCTTTAGTTCAAGGCAGTGCAGAGGTGGTCATTAGTAAATCCCCTATAAGAGCAAGTCCAGGCATGTACCACCATATGATGAGCAGCCTGCAAAATGCAATGAGATCAAAACAGTAAAAGTCAGAGGAGTTTGGACGAAAAAGTGCGGTGGCTAGAAAATGACAAGCTGACGCCCACACGCATGTGTATGCTTAGCATGTTCAGCAGCATAACACCAACCTTTAACGCAGCCAAAGTCAGGAGAAACATTCAAATGAATTCATTTCTGAAACGCTTTTCTAAAGCTTTTTTCTAAAGAGTATAGTAGAGCTGAGAGGAACCAAAATTACACATAAATTACCAATCCCAGCTCAGATTAAAAAACATTTCCTACAACACAACACATACATTTGTGTGCAGTCCCATTATAAAGATCGTAATTATCTGAATTACACTTATACTTATGTACAATCTAATAAAGGTTAAATATCATTCATAAAAAATGCTGAAGAAGATCTAAATTCCGTAGACATGGGTTGGATTGGTTTATAATTTGTGGGAACTGGGAGGGGGGGATGCTACTGAAATTTAGAGGGGTGGGTGGTTACTAGGTAGTTAGTAGTAATATAGGAAAAGAAGCACATGGAGTCCTGTGAAATTACATTAAAATTACAGCAGCCTGAAAGCCCCGGATTTATTATAAGTGAAACATCTGGGATTAGGATCTGAAACACATCAGAATACCACAAGACTTCAGAAATACTGGTAACTTCTACCAAATACTAAGTACTTTATTGAGTATTTATTGAAAACAATAAAGAGACAGAGAGAGAGAGAGAGCAAGAGAGGGAGAGAGAAAGAGAGAGAAAATCAAGATTGAGGTCAGATTGGAGTCAGCACTACCTCTTAATGAGGCAGAGCTGCGGCCTCAGTTCAAACAGAGAGGTGAGGAACGAATAAGAGAGGCTGCCTGCACAAAGAGCGCTCCGAACAAACATCTCAGACTCCTTGTAATTTATAGGTCAATTTATAAGCATATTGATTTTGTTTAGAGAACGGGAATAACACCCATGATGCCACATGGCTTTGTGGAAATGACTGACAGGAGTGACTAAATGAGAGAGACCCCCTTGACTGACTGTCTTAATAAACCTTTACGTTATTATATTATCTTTAAATTTCTGTTATTGGTTTAAATCGCCAAGCAACCACAGAGCTGCATTAACAGATTTTTATTTAAATGAACAAATCTTTTAACTTAAATTAAAACTAAAATGTCTAGCAATTAAAATGTTATGTCAATTATTGCTAATGAGGGATTGCAGTAGTAGCTGCAAGCAATGTTTATGAGGGATTGTAGTAGTGGCAGCTGTTTTTTTTTTGGGGGGGGGGTGTTATAATAGGTGTGACAACTATTTCTTATAAGGGATAAAAGTAGTTATGTCAAGTGTTTTTGTTAAGGGATTATAATAGTTGTGGCAACCGATGTTTCTACTGAACACAAACGGACGCAAGAGTAATAATATACAAATATACAATTCCTCAACATTTTGTTTGTAATGTTTGTATACGTGATTTCTGCAGACACGAATCAGGACATTCATAATTAACAACAAAATGATTAAGACTTTAAAACAGATGTCTGGGAAAAGTCAGAAGTAGACCCCAATGAACACAGTGATTTACAGTATATGGTGTTGAACTACTCTGTCCATTCAGTCCTGCCAACTCAGCTGTGTGTGTGTGTGTGTGTGTGTGTGTGTGTGTGTGTGTATGTATGTGTGTGTGTGTGTTAAAGCATTAAAGTAGCAGTCCAGCACTTCTGTGTAATCACTGGCCATAATCACAGTTATTTTGTGAACTGCACCATAATTGCATCGGCTTTAATCTTGATATTAATGTTGCATTACATTTTTCCCACTTCTGCATCGTGTATTTGTGTCGCTCTGTTTGTGTCCAGACCTCCAAATCAGACAGAACTAAAATCAGACATGTAACGCATTTAAAAGTATATAATCACATCATCTAAACACTTTGAGATACGGCAGAGTTATATTACAGATAAACTCCACGTCTGCAGCGAGCTCAGTGCTGAGACGGCTCTCAGTTTCACAGGTCATGGCATGAAGATCCACGGCAGAGAGAGGCCAGAAGAACAAGGGCTGGGTGATGGGTACTAAAAGCAAAAGCAAATCAGATTCACAGAGGGTTTGACTGAGCTTATTAACACAACTGCAGCAAGTTCACCAAACGCTCTCGCTCCTTAGAATTCAGTGCGTGTGGTCTAGTTTTTTTGGGGCCGTTACTGTACATCTGTGGTAGAAACACTTGAAACTTTCAGACCTGATTCTTTTCACGGTCATGTTTTTGCATTCATCTGTTCTTGCCTTCCTTCTGATGCATGCAATAGGAAACTAATACGAGAAGTAGGGCAGCAATGCGAGGCTTATATAATCCCAAACTTGCTGGCATGGAAGCACAGTACTTTGGCGGTATGAATTTATTATTCATTTCTTTTAATTTGACATATTCCCCAAATAAGTTGCCCTGAATCATACCACAAGCCTCTAAAATAATGCATACTGTGATGCATAAATATCCATATCTTGAGGAAACACAAACGCTTGCACACACGCCGAAATATTGCATTTGAATTTCAGAGCTAATGTAAGGTGCCAGGCACCTCTAGGCTACCTCTCCAGGTGAGAAACACTTAAAAGAATACTGAATAGCTATTAAATGCTGATCTTGACAAGTTTTTTTTTCCTAACGCACGTTGCAGATTCCTCACCGGCAGCTACGAGCCGCGTCCCCCACCCTTCAAAGGTGCCATTTGATTCTGACACCTGTTTTATGTAAACCGTTTTAGGCGTGTGTACCTGGCTCCTGCGCTACAGTCGGAGCCATCTCCAAAAAAACATTAAAAGCCATATCCTGACACAGACAATAGCTTCTCCGAAAGCACAATGACACCCGCCATCCCGCTGACTCAGATCACACTGGCTTTGTGGAGGGGGCTTCAGGTACAGGTTACTGTATGTCTGCTTTTGATTCGGGAAAGGATCAGGGGAGTCTTCCCTCAATTTCGGCACTGTTAAACACTTGAAATACACGCCGGGTCGTCGTGGAAATGTTCTGCTATGCAGTCTGTCAAAAACCAAAGTCTTGTGTTTTACTGAATAAGGGAACAAAAAGTGGGTTCGTACTGTACTGAAGTTAAAAATAAGCTAGTGATTCTGATAGAGTGATCTATTTTGCCTAATGTAGATACAAACAGAGGATTTTGTCCTCCACATTTAACCTATCCTTGTAGTGACACAAACATACACATATACACACACTGAGTGAAGTGGCCACACATGCCCGAAGTGGTGGGTAGCCTTGTACAAGGTGCCCGGGGCCAGTTAGGTGCCTTGCCCAAGGCCACTTCAGCCATGGTGGGACTGGGAATTGAACTGATAAGCTGGTTCCTTAACCATGAGACTACGTTTGTCGCTTTAAAATTTGTATATCCATCCATCCATCCATTATCTTCTGCTTTATCCTCTATTAGGGTTGTCGGGGGGTTCCCCATTCCCATCCAGGGGAGAACGTCTTGGGCGTTGGGCAGATACAACCAGGACAGTGTGCGGGTTAGCTCAGTGGTTAGGGTGTTGGGCTATCAATCTGAAGGATGGGGGTTCAAATCCCAGGTCCACTGAAGTTACCAGTGTGGGTCCTTGAGCAAGGCCCTTAACCCTCATTGCTCCATGGATATTGTGATTAACCCTGTGCTCACCTTGTAAGTCGCTTTGGATTAAAGCGTCTGCTAAATGACCCAATTTTAATTTATTTATAATCTATTGCTGGGCACACATTCACTCACACAAAAACACTCTATATGGGGCAATTTGAGAATTCAATTGACCTTGATCCATGTTTTTGGACTGTGGGAGGAAACCCATGCAGACACGGGGAGAACATGGAAACTCCACCCAGATTGGGATTCGAACCAGGAATCCCTAGCACTGAGAGGCGAACGTGCTAACCACTAAACCACCGTGCCGCCTAAAATTAGTAAGTCTTTCATATATTTTTTATTTTAAGTAAGTAAGCTGTTTGGATACTATGGCTGTTACTGTAACCTCAAAATGCCAAACATAATGATGCACAAATGCACTCTACATTATAATTAATCTCTGTCTATAAGCTTCACTTCAGCTCTCTGCATTCTCCTCAGTTTGGACTCCAATCTCCATCCTAAGTGTAATGTCTCTGAATTACCCGAAGACAGACTGAAACAGTGTCCCTGCTTTCAGATGCTGTTTATGTGAACTGACGTGGACATTTGCACCCAGCACAATGCAAGTAAGATCATTATTTCACAGTTAATTATGAACCTAATTAGAATATTCAAATGAACAGTTCGCCTTTTCTTTTGACGTCGAGGCACTCTTCTCCGAGTGGCAATGTGATAACCCATAATCTCCGGCACGGCAAACACCTTCTCCTTTGATGGCCCTCACTAACATCCTGGCAACAAAGCAGACCAATTACAAATGAGCTAATTAACTAAATTGTTGATGGAGCATGAAGAATTCATTTCTCTCCATCGCCTGCACCATGACAACACTAAATGTATCTCTTTGAGAGGGGCTAACGTGACTATACAAGCTGCCATTAGCTTTTGGCACTTCTCACCAACCTATATTGCTTTCAGGAGGCGCGACAAACCTCCGGTCTACATTAGTCGCACTGATGATAGTCAGACAGAAGACTGCTCTGCAAACGAAATACATTCACCATCCACATGAAATAGATTTTATTTACAAATATGTTTTTTTGAACAGTGAATACAGAAAGTAACCACATTTCACATAATGTATAAATTCAAGAATTTTGCTGCTAAATTGTTGAAAATAAAGTAAATGCCGTCTCTCCAATCATTATCTTCCACTTAATCCTATACTGAGCCACAGGGGGTTCCTCATACCCAACCAGGGGAGAACATTTCAGGTGCTGGGGAGACTCAAGACATTGCGCCAATTCATTGCTGAGCACACACTCACCAACACAGACCGTATATAAGGGCAATTTAAGAAGAATTTGGATTGTGGAAGGAAACAAGAGAAAGACAAAGACGAGGAGAATATGGAAACTCCACCCACATTGGGATTCGAACCTGGATCCCCAGCGCTGAGACGCGGACGTGATAACCACTTAGGCATCATGCCACCTTGGGTTGTATGTAGTGTTATAAGTTATAAGGCGATTCAACTGAGTACCTGAATGTTTTTCATTGCCAGCTCAAACCATGTTATTAATGATGGTGTAGAGGCATATTTCATGACCACACTGCCAAGCTTCATCTGATTGGTGGAGAGCCGGTCAGTAAGTGTAAAAAAACGTTTTGTCAATTATCACGATGTTCTTAATAGTGCAGTAAAGATGGGCACCTACTTCAAAAACTGTCCGAAGTCCTCGCAGACACTCTCACAGCCCGGCCATTTGCACACTCCATGACCGTAGAGGGAATGTGAATGTAATGCTCCGGTCTCTTCATGTAATGAGCTTGGAAAGAGAGGGAAAAGACAGAGAGAGGTGTCAGATTGTTCACAGGGCAAAATGGCTGGAGGCCACTCGCACCTGTCAGGTTACAGTCAGTGACACTCGGGTCAAAACAGGTCAATTCAGCACGGTTCTAGAGCCAGGAGGGCTCAAGTGCCAGCAGAAGGAAAATACCAATTAAAGGAAACAGAAGACGTGATCATTCCTGTATAAATACTTTACTGTATTTTCATTAGTGATTATGTTCTTTCATGTTCTGAGCATCACACTACGTTCTGAGCTGTACTTTATTACTAAGTATTCTTAAACTTATTAAACTGTGAATGGGATTTGCTTTGCTATCAGTAGGTTATGTTCATGTTGTGACATTCAGGTGAGCATGTGTCTGTGGAGCACATCATAGCTGTGACATTTTACCTGCAAATGTGGATTTTCAAAAACAAACAACAAAAGAACAAAAACACATCGATGTGATATTAAGAGTAAAAAAAATATTAAAGATTTATTATCATGTAAACTGGTTAAAAAAGACTGTATTGTAACAAAAATAAATGTATTCAATAAAGAATAACACATTTTTAAAAGACAAAATAAAACCTTTTCTTTTTTTTTTAATCTTCTTGACCTTTGGGCTTGTGATGACTTTTTCTGCAAACGATGCCACTGTTAATTTACGTGTAATTGGTTGCTTCTATTTTTTTTAAAATAAATAAATAAATAAAATAAAACAACCCTAATTCATCCACACCATCCCACTTAATCTTAAATTAGTGTCATGGGGGTTCCCATTCCCATTCAGAAGAGAACGTTTCGGGTGTTGGGCAGATACACCCAGGGACAGGGTACCGATCTGTCACTCGGCACACACTCACTCACACAATAAATAAGGTCAATTTACATAAGGTAATTTAAGAGCAGCCAATTCACCTTGAATCCATGTTTTTAGACTGTCAGATTGCGGGAGCAAACTGGAGAACGTGGAGAAAACCCACGCAGACACGAGGAGAACATGGAAACTCCACTGATGTGCTGTTCTATATTATATTAAAGATACAATCCAAACTTTTGCTAAAGTAAATATCATCATATTTCACTTTTACCCTTAAAAACAATAATAAACTTATAATAAAAGGAATAATAATTTTAATGTAAAAAAAAAATAATAAAATAATCATTTTTCAAGACGATATTTAAGCAAATTTGGAATAAAAGTTGAGCTCCGAGTCAATATTTCATATAAAATTTATAAACTAAAGCTAAAACTAGTATTATAGGTGTCACGTCATGAAAATGCATCAAAGTATCTCCACTGAACCTCAGATCTGATAACAGAAAAGCAAAAGCAGAGCAACAGGTGAGTGAGTGTGTGTATGTGTTTGGAACCACCTGCCCTGCCCTCCTGCCTCCTCCGAACACAGAGCCACACTCCTCCAGCCCTCGTTAGCGAGCGGGCCGGATTTACAATCCTCGACCTTCTATTATTTCCAAAACACCCCCCCCCACTCCGAGGTTCCACCAACCATTAAAAGAGTGTTTTTCATTTCCAGTTAGTATTTTCCTCTTGTGCTTTATTTTGTTTTGCTGCCTCTCGAGGAAGCAGCGCTTATAAAGACATGTAGCCTGTGAGCCGGGTTTAAGTAGCTGCTCAGATAGGATCTTCTTTAACCTAATTACACAACAACTCCACCGCCGGTGGATTTGACAGTGGGTGTCTCGCGTGGCAGCAGCCGCTTGAATAATGTATGGGGCAGGTAGACGCAAATGCGCGATGCTGTTTCACGCCGTCAGAGCAGCAAATAAAAGGAGCATCATGCGGATAAACAGCGAGGAAATGTCAGACCTGCATCTGCTATTCTGTTTACATAACACGCCGTGCAGGGTAATTTCAAAAGCAGGTGCTAAATCCTTCATGTACAGTAAGGTTAGTTGTTTGTGTGCAATCCTGGGAGATGCATTTCTACCAGCGTTTCATAGAACTGCAAAACCTTACACTTATGCATTTCCCAAAGGAGCTTTAGCACCACTTTGCCATATTACATGTACTTTAATAAAGTATGGATGAGCAAACAAACAAAAATCTCGTGCTCCCCTTCAGGAATAAACATGTCGCTTTTGTTCTAAACAAGAACAAAGACGCTGGTTCTGTTTCCTAAGCGCAGATGACGTCTGACATAAAAAGGAATTGAAACAGGCGCCTGTGGCGTGTGTTTGGGACCATGTTTTGCATTAATGTGTGTATTAGCTTGTGTTTCAAGAGTACATGCCCAGAAGGAACAACACGGAATGTAAGCATGTGCACCACAACATGACGTATTAAAGAATGAAGAAGTGATCTGGTTTATAAATGACCAGATTTATGCTGAATCAGCCACTAAAGAGACTTATTTACAGATCAGCACAAAGCATCTCCTTAAATATAATAAACCTATTTTATTTATTTATTTAAAGTTTCTGTATGAGTGACTTAAAACATTTAAAAGAACATTTATATATGAAGAGAACTGATATATATATATATATATATATATATATATATATATATATATATATATATATATATAGTTCCAGTCAAAAGTTTGGACACGCCAGCAGTCCCAGCAGTGTCACTGAGGTGTGTAAATGAAACTACACTAAAACCCCCTCATCAAATCAGTGTCACTGCAGAACTGACAATAAACAATCCACCACCCAAATGATACCTGTTCTGTGGTGGTCCTGACCAATAGAGAACAGAGAACCAACAGGACTCGTTTTATAACAGTGACTAACAACGTCATGATGAAAATATTGTATTATAATCTAACAATAAATCTGATCAGTGTAAATGTAGATGTCAGTAGAGGTACCTTTCTCTGCGGTTGTTAACAGCCGGTGACTGGCCATTAGAAATGGGGTGGTGGCTGATGGGTGGAGAAGATTTGGAGATGGTAGAGGAGGTAGTGGAGGAGGAATTGGTGGTGCTAAGGTCCAGGCCACTGTGCTTTAAGCCATTATCCTCCATAGTGTGGCTGCCAGTCACGTCCTTCCAAAGCTGCTGGAGCTCCGCCGGGCTCAGTCCAGCTGTAACACAGACAAGCTCATTTAGTCACATGCGGCGAATTCACATGATGAGAGGCAAAGTTTTGGCCGCCTTTGAACGCCGCACTGCTAAGCAAAACTCTACCAGCAAAAGTAGGTAAGGAAGATGGACCTGTCTCTTTTCGCTGAGTCGTACATTCCCCGCGCATACTTTCGGAAAGTGCACTGTTAAGCATTTGCAGATAGACTGGAGCAAGATCTGGTTGCAAATTCATCTCCTGATAGAGTCCAGTGAAGAAGCAGCAGCGCAGAAGCCCCACAGTCACGATTATACCTTTCCTTAGCTTCTGTCTGGAACATTATATCATCATGTAATCCTGTGGTTGCGAATAACAACTCCCGAATGCTACTCTAGCCCTGCAATTAAGACCCAATCGCCTTTGTTGTTTTTGTTATCTAGCACCAATGTGCTTGCAGCACTAGGTGCTTCTTCGAGCAAAAGGCAAATAGCAACAGCTCTTCATTTTCTAGTCTCTGGGCTCGCACTGTGAGGGAGTAAACAACAACAACAGGCAGTGAGGGAGGAGGGGAGAGAGGCTGAATGAGAACAACACACTGAAACACAAGCCACGAGACGAGACGTATGAGGACTGCGAATAAAAGATGGCTGAGAGTAAAAGAAGGTTTGTTAAAGTGTAAAACGTGGATTCAACAAAACGTAGAATGTTGCATATGGAAATCAGAGAGTAAGAGACAGGAAGAGAGAGAGAGAATGAGAGAGCAAGGCATGCGCAGAGAGCAGGTCATGTGACGTCAGTGGATTTACCTGGTGGTAAAGTGGGTGCAGGGAGGGCATTCTGTCCCGGGCCTGGGGGCAAAGAGAGCAGGCCCTGTCGCTGCATGCTGAGCAGGTGCTGTTGCTGCTGGAGCTGTTGCATCTGTAAGAGCTGCTGCTGAAAGACCAGCTGCTGCGCCGCTAACTGCTGTTGCTGATGTTGCTGCTGCTGTTGCTATAGTGAGGATGCCATACGCACACACACACAAACAGATTTCACATTAACATGAGAGTGCCTGCCCGCCATACACATGTCTCTGCAGTTTCTCGGCTTTTCCTGTCTCCGAGCTCCTGGAGGGATTGAGTTTGGAGATGATGTGAGGGCGGGCCAAGGGGTAGGTCTCCTCCCCCCACCGAGAGCTAATTGTCGTGCATTTTAAATGCTGTAATAGTGCTTATGTGGTTGGAGAGAATAAAAGAGAAAGAGAGAGAGACAGCCGTTTGTCTCCTCCCCCCCCCTCCCGTCGCCTTGTTTACTGCAAGCTGTCTGCTTCTTGCATAAGCTGAGCCAAACAACAACAACAACAACACCATCACCACCAGCAGCAGAAAAACAGCTCAGTGTGATCAAAGCAGAACCACACGCGTTAACTAATAAACTCTGAGCAATAACAAAAAAAACAACGCTTCATAAACAACTTCATTACAATGCTGCTGTGGAAAAACCTACAGTACAGCCGAGCTTTAGTTTGGTTTTGTTGTTTTTGCTTTATTTTTTTACCAGGAAATTACTTTTAATTCCATTAGAGACTTTCTAGAAGATTATAACGAGTTAGCATGTTTTGATTCTGTGATACGGGGTGTGTACACTGCGGCCGTTATGCAGAAGGAAAACTACATTAGCACATCTGAATATAAATAAAGTCATAAAGATCTGGGTGGATTTTCCATGTTCTCCATGTGTCTGCGAGGGTTTTCTCCAGGTTCTCTGGTTTCCTCCCACGGTCCAAAAACATGGATTCAAGGTGAACTGGTATAATGAGATGCAATGAGCTTTTTATTCTAAAAATAATGCTTCTGTCAGCTGCCCATCCAGCGTCGGTAATATTTTGAAGGCGTTTCCTTTCTTTTTATATTATCTGAACAAAGTGTAGCCACTGAAATTTTATTTTAGTCGGTTTAAAAGGTCTGGCGGTGTTGCAGAAACCTTTTTAGCTTCTTACGTCTGATAGTAATGGTCCAGCCTGAAGCTCTTCCTTATATTTTCATAATTGCTGGAGATCTGAGTGACATTTCCGAGTTGGGTAGGTCCTAAAGTCTTGTATCTGTCACTCTATCACCGCACAGTGTTTATATGCCCTCTGAACTGAATATAAACCAGGTTTCGACGCTGTGTTTAAAAATGTTTCAAGTTTGGCTCCCATCACATGGCGGCTACGGTCTCTGGGGGTCTATTAGTAAACTAGGATCCAGCGAAGGCCTTGCACAGCCACTCCGCGAGCTCTCCTGCTGTCAGAATACATTATAACCTGGTACTCAGTCAGAGGAAAAATATGTGGGACCCCCATCACAGGAGAAACGTCGAACTTTTACATTTTTCCGAGAATTACAAGAGCGAGCACGGAAGAGCAGGCCCCGGAGGAACCCTTCAACACATCACACTTCAGCCTCGGACAGGCTCGTTGCTGAGAAAGACCTTTCCCTTTAAGTGTTGAGGGGGATGAGAGGAAGAGGTATGGAGAGCGAAACTTGTGATGCGCTCAGTGGAAAACAGGCTGCATAATGGAGCAAGCTGTGTGGATTGGCCCAGATGTCTCGAGAGAAATAAGGGAGCAATTTCTATTCCATATTTGATGGTGGAGGCCTGAACAATTCTATATACAAATCCAAACAGAAACAAAGCCTTTAGGGAAGTCGGGCTCGACTTTTTCAGGCTCTGTGAGATGGATCACAAAAAGAGACGGATCCTGTGGTTTAACGGTGGATAATATGATCATGAATAGTGATATTAAATTACTTTAAACGTTAATAGTTTGCTTTGTGAACAGAATAAATCACTGTTGTAATCGGATACTGTTTATGACAGTTATAAAGATTGCATCTTCCTGATGGCGGCTTGGCGTTGTTGTCTCATCCCATTAACAACATGCAGCTTTCATCCAAAGCAACTCAAAATATTGGAACTTGATGGGTCGGGGTGCAGGAACATGACCCATCACCTCTGGTGCAATGAGTGTTTAGAGTCCACATGGGCAAAATTGGTGGAGGGGGGGGTTCTCAACCATTAACTTTCCCGTTGATAGTCCAGTAACTTAACTACTAAACTACTAACTAACTAACACTCACAAGTAGGCTTGTGGTTAAGAGCAGCACTGCAACCTGAAGGTCTCTGGTTCGATTCCCAGTTCCAAGTACTATGGATGAAGTGCTTTTGGGCAAGGCACCTAAAACCAACTGCTTCCCGGGCGTCGTATACAAGGCTGCCCAGACACCACCGCTCTAAATTGCCCCTATTTAAATTGACCCCATATAGTGTATGAGTGCCTGTATGTGCCCAGGGATGGATTGGCACCCTGTTCTGAATGTATCCGCCTGGCCCCCAAAACGTTTTCTCCTGGATGGATGGAAGATGAGATGATATGTTTTGGAATTTTAACCAAATAAAACCAAATTTACTAAAAAAACAGAAAACAGAACCTTGGCACACAGTTGAAAAGTTGAAAGTCCACCAATAAAAATGCGGTCCTTTATGTTTGAGTTGCCCGGTGTGCAGTGCTCTGTTTCTAAAGCCTCTCTCTTTCTTCACGTATCTCTCTTTCCTCTTGTCTGTCTGTAAACTGACTGCCAGCATGATTTATGAGCGTGTTGTGCTCAAACCTTTCAGCTCGCGAGCATGGACCAGTGACAGCGCTTCATTAATCAGAGGACCCCAAACATCCACGTCTCAGTCTATGTGTTACTCGGTGCTTTTAACAGCACTTTCACTCTGTATCCTCCAACAGCCCTGACAACTGCCATCACCCAGTCTGTCTGTCGGACTCCTGTGTCGGCACGGGCTCCGTTAGCAGCCCTTAGAACGTGTTTCTTATGCATGTGACCATTAACATCAAAGAAATCCTGCTTCTAGAGCAATTTGGAGTCAGCAGAACTAGTTTCACTGGGAAGGAAGTTCTCACTGGCACTTTGTGAGTGTGAATGTGTGTGTGTGTGTGTGTGTGTGTGTTCTACCTCTTTGGCCTGTTTGCTGGGATGCTGCTGCTGCAGTAACTGAATGTGGAGCTGTTCCTGCTGCTTCTTGTAAAACTCCTGCAAATGTTGCTGCAGGTAACGGAGACAAAGACACAGCATGAGACACAAATCTGATATCTGAGCCGAAACGATAACAAAATAACCTGTATTTTAGAGCGTAATGTATTTTCAACGTGTAATAAAGGACACCTGATGCCAGCTGAGTATTTTTAAAGCACAGTATAACTCAATATGCATAAAGATACAGATTACACGACAACCAGATTACCCATCAGTTGCATTTATGGTACCTAAATTAAAATAATGTATTGTATATCATGCATTAATACGAATGTAATGTGGTCAGCGGTGTGTTATTGTCAATAATATAATGTAAAGGCTGGACAAATGTCTCAGCCCATCAGATTTAAGAACTGAATTTACACCTTTTTTTATAATATCAGTTAGATGAATCAGAAATAAATGCAATGTAAACATTTACATGCCAAGTTAGAAATCGATTTATGCTGACACGCTCAGATTCATCTACAAACACTTGACAGCCAGCCATCACCCAAAACATAGTTCTGTGCCATATAGTAAATACCATCAATGCTGGAATGCAATAAACGGGTTTTGAACGCTCTGGATGTTTTATTACTATAAACAGTAAGACCACAACTCATAGTTTACAGTAAATACAACTAAAGAAACTCTGCCCTGCCCTGAGCTATAGTGTTTGTACTCAAGGCATAGATATATTGCTGTGTGGCTCAGAAATAAACCTCTTGGCACTTTTTCAAACCGGCCTGAAATATTTCTGAATGGGATTTCTGCTGAGGAGATGGATCAGCCTCACTGTGTAGTCCCTCTGACAGCCAATAAAACGCTGAAGTAAATATGAAAATATACACTTCATCACACCGAATTAAGGCCTTCACAACAGCGCGGCTCGGCGTCATGATAAACCGCCCGCTGCAATGGCGTTCAGGATTTGTAAATGTTCAAATGGAAACGCACCAATACGCTCCGGTCTCTCGATAAAGACTTGATGAAGTGCAAAGTTAATGAAGCTCGATTTGTCCTGCTAGCCTCAGTAAAACTTTTACAGAAGGTCTGCATATGAGGGTCATGCTCCACATGGCCTGGTGAGTAACACCCGAGCTTGCTGAAGTTTCTCCTGTCAGCCTCACTTATGTCTTTACTGTGTCAGTTCCTTGATAGATGTCCCTACTGAAAACAGCTAATTATACGGCTGTCCATTTTTGTTTGCCTCATCTAATTCCAAGGACAGGACTGAGGGAGGAAGGGGGAGCAGACTTACATATGTCTACAACATGACTAGAAGAACCTCATTTTACATGTTACAGGACAGATTCTTGCTGGAGATTTGAACAAAGATTCATATTTCTAATTAAAAGAAAGAATAATGAGAAACTTTTAAAGTCAATACATGGAAACAGCTGGTTGTGAAATATTTTTTTCCTGAATTTGTAACTTTCTTGATCAGCAATAAGAGGAAAAACAAGACGGATTATTACTGCACATCTCCGTATATAATATAATATATTTATTTTTATTATCTCTTTTTCGCTTTATCTATCTATATATCACAAGTTAACTTTCTTTGCAGGTTATTTTTATAAAGAGTGTGACTCCTATCCCAGCACTTATTGGACAAAAGGTGTGGACCCCCTGGACAGATTACCTATCCGTTGCATTCAGACACATAATACTTGGAATTTTTTTTTTTTTTAACTAATAAAGCCCCTATAGAAGGTCCTATGCAGACATGTGGGAAGAACATACAAACTTCACACAGAAAGGACCCAGGACTTTTTTACTGTTATGACACTTATTACTAATACACATTTTTGTGTTTTACTGTAATACTGAAGGCACTCCAATATTCTCCCTTCTAAATACACCCTCCCTTTACAGTTCCAGTTACATGTTCACATACCTGCTGTAGCATGACTGCTTGCTGTTGCTGTAGAAGCGCTTGAAGCTGCTGAGGAGAGAGAACCTGCTGCTGGAGAATCTGTTGCATCTGCTGGGGAGTGATCACCTGTGGACTCATCATGGCCACTGACACCGGCACCTTCAGGCAAACAGAGAGCGAACAGTGAGCGCGACAGCTCAGTCATGCTTTCTGCACTGAAACATGTCTGACACTTAAACTCAGTGAAGGGCTCGTCGTTAGCTCAAGAGCAATAAGTAAAAGGTGGCAGAACTGCTGAGCTGGGTGTTTTAACTAACTAGTTTAATCAACTAATGGAAAAATTACATTTTAACTACATTTTAACAACTAATGGAAAAATTACATTACATAACAATTCATATGAAATGGTATTAAAACCTCCACATTAAATAAACTTTTAGTTTTTATATATAGGGACTTTATATATAGGGATTTGATTTGAATGATTTGAGTGGAGGTTCCATGTTCTCTCTGTGTTCAAATGGGTTTTCTCCTGGTTCTCTGGTTTCCTCC